>JARBWK010000003.1:204554650-204575188 GCA_030556195.1 Anolis apletophallus
ATTAGGGGGAGCCCTATCTCCTTTGATTTATTATTATGACTTTAGAGGTTCTTTTGGAAAGTGTATGAAATAATAAGGAAATTAAAGGGCTGAAAGTCCTCAATAACACGTATAAGATATCTGCATATGCTGATGACATGGTATGCATAATGGAGGATCCATTAAATCAGTGGGGGAAATGGTGGGAGGAGATAGAGGCTTTTGGAGAAGTTGCGGGGCTGAAGATAAATAAGGAAAAAACAAAATTTATTACAAAAAACATGAGTAATAAGAGGAAAGAAGATTTGCAAAGAATAACGGGAATTAAAGTTGAAAAACTGGTTAAATACCTCGGAATTTACCTGACAGCCAGTAATGCCCAATTGCTCCAGAATAACTACGAAAGAAAATAGAGGGAAATAAGAGAAAAACTGAAGAAATTGAATAAATTACAATTGTCAATGATGGGTAGGATTGCGGTAATTAAGATGTGCGTATTGCCAGAAGTTTTATTTCTTTTTCAAACAATTCCGGTGTTAAGATCTAGATTTACGTTGGATAGTTGGAGACAAGATATCCTTAAATTTGTTTGTCAAAACAAAAGAGCTAGGATAAGCTACCTATACCTGAGAGATGATACTAAAAGAGGGGGGTTAGCACTCCCGGATCTGCAACTTTATTATGACGCGGCAGCACCCTCTTGGGTAAGAGAGTGGGTAACCCTGAGAAAAAAAAGATTACTAGCCTTGAAAGGGGAAGATCTTTCGAGGTTGGCATAGCTACCTATGGAGGGAAAAGTTAAAATTGAAAAAAGACTTCAAAAATCATTTTGTAAGGGCAGCACTTATCAATGTATGGGATAAATATAAGGGAGGTTGTGTACTAAAACACCTCTGGTTCTCACCCTAATGCGGACGACAAGAAGGAATTACCAAGCGAAAGGTGGTTAACATATAGAAATCTATTAAAGATTAATGGACAAGAAGTTGAACTGAAAGGATTGGAAGAGGTGCAGAAATGGAACCTAGGACAACGTGGTTCCATTACTGGCAAATAAAAGAGAATTATAGGCTTGACTTAAAAAAGGGATTTGAACTAAAAGAATCCATTTGGGACAGGATTATTAAAACAGACAAAAATGATAAAGAAGATTTACCAAATGTTATTGGGATGGGCCATGGAAGACAACTTAGTCAAGGAGGTAATGATAAAGTGGGCCAGATTAGTAGGTCACACGATTGACCTAAATAAATGGGAAGAAGCATGGAATAGGAAACTCAAGTATACCTATGCTTCTGAGATAAAGGAGAACTGGAATAAGGTTTTTTACATGTGGTATTTGACGCCGGAGAAACTGTCAAAATATAGTAAAGGAAAATTGAATAAGAAATGTTGGAAGTGTGGAGAAAATACTGGCACGTATTTCCATGTATGGTGGGAGTGCAAACTGGTTAAGAAGTTTTGGTGGGAGGTCTACAGAAAGACAAAAGATATTCTACAAAAAAAATTGATTTCAAGCCGGAATACTTTCTGTTGGGGATATATGATTTTGAGATCGACAAAAATGATGATAAGATCTTTTTTTATCTGGCCTCAGCGGCTAGGATAAACCTGGCTAGGGTTTGGAAGTCAAAAGACACACCAACATCTCAAGACTGGTTAAAAAAAGCCTACGACATAATGAATATGGATTTGCTGACACAGAAGGTCGCACAAAATAGATCGTACGCAAATAGAACTATTTGGAGCAAATTTATTGATTACCTTAAAAGGAATAAATACAACTATGTATAATTTCAGACCAAAGAGGGTTATGAAACCAAGGGGTCAACAATTATTATTATTATTATTATTATTATTAATTCAAACTTCTCTCACCGCCACTCCCCGAGGGCTCGGAGCGGTTCACAAGTCTGATCAACAAAACAATGGTCAACAAACAGACAATACAACATCAAGAAAGGAAGGAAAGAGGGGGGAAGAAGGGGGGAAGAGGGAAGAGCAGGGGTAGAACTCAGGATGTGGCAAGGGGGTGCTCAGGTAGAACTGGCAGACGCCACCTTGCCATCAAAAGGCGGAAGCGTGGGAGGTCTCAGGGTGATCTCTCGTAACAGGCCACAGGAGAGACGGGTGGCCTGGCTTCCTTTGTCCAAAGGTCTGACGAAAGGAGCCAGATCTGCAAAAAAAGTGTTTATCTCCAGCCTTGGATGTGATTGGTGGAGCTCAAGCCGCCTCAGACTCGAGCTCCAAAAGGTTCTGGAGCGAAACGATCTCCTGAACCTGGGCTCAAGTGAGGGGGGCCTCCTCTCTCATGGGTAGCTCGCAGAGGATGTAATAGGTCCAGGGGGACGGCAGCCCCGGCGGGGGAGCGATCCATGTTGTTGGTCCCTGGTTAAGCCAGGGAGATGAGATCTGCTGTTCCTTGGCTTCCGGCGCCGCTTCCTCCGATGGCTGTGTGGCTTCCGCTGCAAGGCGCCTCCAGGGTTTGAGTCCCCTGAAGGCAGGCGCTTCCTCCCTGTGGTACTCTCTGGGTTAGCCGCCCCCAATCTTGTCTCGCCCTGACCAACAATTGACAGACAGTAGGAAAAGGAGAGACAATTGAATCTCCTTTCCTAGGGAAAGATTAAATAAATAATAGAGCTATCGCTGACAGACCAGGAAGTTGGTAAAGGAAACTTTTTATGTAGGGAGGGTAAATGTTGGTGGGGGAGGGAAGAAGGGTAGGGGATAGGGGGTATTTTAGGGTATTTAGAATGTGTGTGAATTGTATGCATTGTATGGTCATTGTGTTGTATTGTGTTGTCTATATTTGTGAGTAAAAATCAATACAAAAAAAGATTAGGGGGGAGCCCTCGGAGACCCCCTCGCCCCTCCTCACTCGCTGTGTCCAGTTCCGGAGGAAGGAGAACAGCCAAGACAAAGCTGCCCCCCTCACCCCGGCCCCGTCTAGGCGGTGAGTCAAAAGATCATAATCGACTGTATCAAACGCTGCTGTGAGGTCCAATAACACAAGCAGCGCCAATCCGCCTTGGTCCAGCTGGCAACGCAGCTGGTCTGTGATGGAGACCAGTACTGTCTCCGTCCCATGCCCTGAACGGAAGCCAGACTGGAAGGGGTCTAGCCAAGCTGTGTCGTCTTATGGGTTCCTGGATTGACAATTTGATGAGGCATAGAGCTCTCTGTCTGAGAATTCAAGTTGCAATATTCCTGGACTTCTGCAATAAAAGGGGGCTGTCCAGATAACATTCTGGACAATCCCGAATTAATTTGCCACAAACCAGGAAAACCCTGGTTTGGGGCCAATTAATTCGATTGTCCAGAATGTTATCTGAAACCCTGGAAACCAGGAAAACCCTGGTTTGTGGCAAATTAGTCGGGATTGTCCAGAATGTTATCTGAAACCCTGGAAACCAGGAAAACCCTGGTTTGTGGCAAATTAATTCGGGATTGTCCAGAATGTTATCTGGAAACCCTGGAAACCAGGAAAACCCTGGTTTGTGGCAAATTAATTCGGGATTGTCCAGAATGTTATCTGGAAACCCTGGAAACCAGGAAAACCCTGGTTTGTGGAGAATTTATTTGAAAGTGGGTTTATTTCATGTCTTCTTGGAAGGCGTGGGATAAATCCATTACTTCTGGTATCTGGATTGCAGTCCAGACACCATTCTCACAGGTTTCCGGGCTAAATTATCCCGGAAAACTGTGAGAATACCCACTCCCCCCCCCAAACCCCTAAAAAAATCCTTTAAAAAATAGAAGTACTTACAGGACTCCATGGAAGAGCTGCGGCACCTCTCCTGGCACATAGAAATGATGTGTCAGGAGGAAAGGGAGGAAAATAGCTACTGCCCCCCTTCTCCTGGTGCATTATTTCTACACTCCAGGAGAATTGCCGCAGCTCTCCTGTGGAGGACGGGTAAGTTCTTTTATTTTAATAAGGGGCTTTTAGGGCTTTTGGGGAGGGTCATCTGGACACCCACCCTAGAAAGCACTTGCTTTCTGGAGTGTGTGTGGACAGGCCCCCAGGAACACCTGTGTTTTTTAAATGCGGATGCTCCTGGGATTACGACCTGCCTGGAAAGGCCCGTAGAATCATGGAGTTGGAAGAGAGCTGGTGGACCATCCAGTCCAACCCCCTCCCAAGAAGCAGGAGAATTGGATTCAAGGCCACCCAGCCTCCACCACAGTCCAGGGAAGAGAGTTCCATTGCTGAATGAATAGCTCTCACAGTTAGAAACGTCTTCCTAATGTTCAGGTGGAATCTCCTTTCTTGTAGTTTGAAGCCATTGTTCCATTGCATCCTAGTGTCTGGGGCAGCAGAAAGGAAGCTTGCTCCCTCCTCCCTGTGACTTCCTCTCACATATTTATACATGGCCCTCATCATGTCTTCTCTCGGCCTTCTCTTCTTCAGGCTAAGCATGCCCAACTCTTGGAGCCACTCCTCATAGGGATTGTTCTCCAGACCCTTTATAATTTTAGTTGCCCCTCTCTGGACACATTCCAGCTTAAAGTCAACACCTCCCTTAAATTGCAGTGCCCAGAAGTGGACACAGTATTCCAGGACTACTACTACTACTACTAATAATAATAATAATACTGTTTATTTCTATTCCGCTCTTCTCACCCCGAAGGGGACTCAGTGCGGATTACAATACACATACGACAGACAGTCCCTGTCGGAAAGACAGACAATTACACATAGACAAATACAGTGCAGTTTTTAGAAGGACTTCTTCTTTCCTGGCTGCGTCATACAGGTGGGCGTCATTGGGTGTGAATGCTCCATGACATCATTGTTGTTATGTCCCTGCGTCATTGCGCCATCACGTCACAAGGGGGTGCTGTTGTTCCATCCTCATGACAGGAGCCTCTTGTTTCCACCACTTCCGCCTCTCCCTTCTCCGTCAGCCTATTTCAGACAAGTCTGTGCAAAAGTCCTTCCCCACTTTTATGGTCCCCAATTTTGTTGTTAATTCACAGCCTGGCTGTTGAACTGCTTGGGTAAACAGTAGACAGGGCTTACAGCTGGCGTCTAACTCAGCCCGGGATTCGATCCTGCAATCTTCAGATCTTCAGATTGCCAGCACAGCGGTTGTTACCGCTGTGCTATCTCTCCTATTTATGCAGGTCAAAATCCCATTGGCTTTTTTCTTTTTTCTTGTTGCTGTCGCATCACATTGTTTCCTCACATTTAAATTGTTGTCAATGAGGATGCCAAGATCTTTTTCACACGTACTGCTATCAAGCCAGGCATCCCCTATTCTGTATCTTACCCCATGTTCCAAATAATCATTTCAGAAATGTTTGTGGGCTTTTCTAGGCCCTCCAGTGGCTTTCCTTTGAGGGTGGCAAATGCCACCCCAGGTCAACCTTTGGTTGAAACAAGATAACATCCAGCCTGCCTTCTGCCCCTCTCTAACCCCCCCCAATTTCCCCAAATAGGGAGTGGGTGCCCTCCCATTCCTTAAGGCTCCAGGAGCGCAAATAACCCAGATGGCTGTGGGGATTTACCCCCAGGACAGTGGATGCAGTCCTGGGAGTGAATCACCACAGGGCCCTCATCTGGAAAGATCTGGAACTTAGCTTAGTATCTGGATCTTTCCAGGTGTTTCATTAATCCAGAACAACCTGGATTTCTCTAGATTAATTTGCTTTCACCTGTGGCATCATTTCAATCAGGGTTCCGCCCCGGGCACGGGACCGAGACCATCCTGGTGGCCATCTCGGACGATATCCACTGCCAACTAGACAAGGGAGGCTCAGTAGTTCTGGTATTGCTGGACCTTACCGCCGCATTCGACACGGTGGACCATGTTCTGCTGATACGACAACTTGCCGCCATAGGGATACAAGGAACAGCTTTAGCTTGGCTTAGCTCCTTCCTGCGCGGACGTAGCCAGCGAGTTGAATGGCTAGGCCAAACATCTAGGAAATCTCTCCTCGAGTGCGGAGTGCCCCAAGGCGCCATATTATCACCAACGTTGTTTAACATCTATGTTCGGCCGTTGGCTGGTATAGCCTAGAGCTTCGGCCTAGGGTGCTACCAATATGCCGATGACACCCAGCTCCTACTGAAACTGGAGCCTGGCGCAGCCGGTGCCCGAAAACTGCTGATTCCGTCCCCTCAGTAAAGAGCCTTGGTGTTATCCTGGACTCCAAATTGTCGATGGAGGCCCAGGTTGCCTCCACGAGCAAAAGGGCCTTCTTCCACCTGCGCCAAGCGAGACAATTGGCGCCCTATCTTCCGACGGAAGCGCTAGCTACAGTAATCCATGCCACGGTTACATCAAGGCTGGATTACTGTAACGCTTTGTATGTAGGTCTACCCCGGTCACTAACCCGCAGGCTCCAGATTGCGCAGAATGCGGCTGACAGGCTTCTCACAGGAACATCGATGAGATGCCACATTACACCATCTCTGCAGTGCCTGCACTGGCTGCCCGTTGAGTATAGAGCCTTACACAAGACCTTGACCTTGGCTTTCAAAGCCCTATGGGGCCGGGGCCCAACATACCTAAAAGACCGCTTGCTGATGCCTGCTTACTCAAGGACCCCGCGGCCAGCAAACAAGAACCTTCTTCACGTACCAGGCTTGAAAGAGGCCCACCTGGAGACCACGAGACGGAGATCGTTCTCCCTTGTGGCCCCCGTTCTTTGGAACTCGATGCCACCGGACCAGAGAGCCTCCCTCGACCTGCCCCAGTTCCTGACCGCTCTGAAGACCTGGCTATTTAGGAAAGCCCATGGTTAATGCAGAACCAGGAACTCAAAGACCGAGCCTGGCCCCTGCATTTAACCACTGAATATTTTAATCTAGTTTTAAATACTCTATTTTAATTGTGGAATTTGTTGTGTGTAAGTCGCCCGGAGCACTAACGTGGAGGGCGACTCAGAAATAATAAAGTCAGTCAGTCAGTCAGTCAGTCAGTCAGACACCTCAGGTAAAAGCGAGACAGGACTTGTATTTTGGGACTGACTAGAATGGCCCTAGATAGACTTTATTATGTACTAGCTTGGGAACCCGGCCCTGCCCGGGTTGATTGAGAAAGGCATTATGTGCCATGGTTGGTCCTTATCAGTTGTTTATTTGGCTCCCAGTGGTCTCAAGAAGTGAGTGAAGGTAATTCAAATCCCATCATCTGTGGTCCTATGTCTTCCAAACTGGAGTAGGATGTGGTGTGGGTCATGGGGGCTCTGTGTGCCAAGTTTTGTTTTGATCAGTCAGTGGATAAGGGTTGCAGCGGTCTCGGGAAGTGATTGAAGGTACTTCAAGTCCCATCATCCATGGTCTGGCCTCCTCCAAACTGCAGTAGGACGTAGAGTGGGTCATGGATACTCTGTGTGCCAAGTTTGGGCCTGGTCTGTGATTTGTAGGGGCTTCAATGTTCAGTGGGAAATGAATCGGGTGAAGGTACTGCAAATCCCATCATTTGTGGCCCATCCTGCCCTACACCGCACCAAGTTGTAAAGTGGGCCAGTGGGCATCTGTGTGCCAAGTGTGGTCCTGATCCTTCTATGGTGTGGGCCACAGTGCTCTAAGCAAGTGAGTTAAACTACTGCAAGTCCCATCATCCATGGTCCATCCTCCCTCAAACTGCACCAGGATGTAGAGGGGGTCTTGAGGGTTCTGTGTGCCAAGTTTGGTCTTGTTCTCTCCTTGTTTGGGGTTGCAAAGGAGTCGTAAAGTGTTTTGGTCTGAAACTCCCACCATGCCTGACTGCCTCAGGCCTTTTCCTTACCCCCTCAGCCACTTTAGAGCGTCGGAATGTTCGTGTTGGCGACTGCCTCGGGCCTTTGCCGTAGCCTCCTCTGCCAGTTTAGAGGGTTGGAATGTTCGTGTTGGCTGGCCAATAGAGGCGTTATGCAAATACTCCCTCACTGGCAACCAATCATGTTGTCAGAATGTAGAGGCCGGGAGCCAATCAAAACGCTGCCACATACATACAAACAAACATACAAACCCACGAACATTCTGCTTTATTATATATAGAGATATAGAGATGTGTATATTTACTTATTTCCTACCTTGCTCCCAACATAAGTATCATTGCCTATTCCTTCTCATATAGTCTACAGAGAATATGAATACAGCCTTCAAATGTATCAGAAAAGCTCGGCCATGGCTTTCTGGCTTGACCTGGGTCCATGTTGTTATTCGGCTTTAATGGTGCAATCTCGAAGCAATCTTTAACCTGTCTGAGTCGAAAGTAAAAACAACTGGTTTCAGCTGGTGCCGTGAAAAGAGTAATTTGTTTTACATGAATAACAAATACCTTGCTGCAATGTGAAATGTTTTCTAAGGTCAGGTAGGGAAGCCTTTAAATCCATTTCCTGGAAGTCTTGCTTGTGGAACACACCTAGGCATGATTTCTCAGAAATAAATCCTACTTTGTTTAATGCAACTGTCTCCTAAGTAACTGTGTACAGCATAGAGCAGTGTTTCCCAACCAGTGTGCCACAGCACACTAGTGTGCCATGAGCGATCATCAGGTGTGCCGTGGGAAATTGGAACCTCCAATACCCTTTCTTCTCCTCCTAGCAGCTCTTTCTCCCTCTTTCCCTCCCCAAAGATCCTCCCCGAGGCAAAGGAAGGGCTCCGCCAAATGCCAGGGCCAGGCCCGCCTCAAGGAAGCCTTCAGGAGCCTCGACTCACCATGGCTCCAGCTCCGCTCAGGGCTGCTTCAGCCCTCCGATGCCCCCAGGTTCGCTCACTGCCCAATTCACTGATGTGGAGCTTCTGGCTTTGGCTGTTCTCGCGGGAAATCCAAGCCAACACGAAAACGCCGACTCAATCACTTCCGTCCAGTGCTCTGCTTTTGCGGAGGGAGGCAGCGAAAGAGGCCACACAGATCTATGAAACGTATAGACTACCCATTCACAGGTTTCCAAGAAACAAATTGAGCTCTCTGCTTGGAAATTTTTTTTTTTTTACTATTTTACTGGATTTTTTTGAGAGTTCGTCCCATCCCCCCCGTCCCCCAAAGGGACTGTTTATAACAGCTTCATAACATCCATAGTTAACTGGAAGCAATTTTCACTCAGGGTGAAATTTCACAAGGGCCTGGAGAACAAGCCCTATGAAGAGCGGATTGAAGAGCTGGGCATGTTTAGCCTGAAGAAGAGAAGGCTGAGAGAAGACATGATAGCCATGTACAGTGTATAAGTATGTGAGAGGAAGTCATATATATGTTGTATTCATCGAAACAGGCCCAGGTTTCACACTGAGTGTATAAATACATTTAAAAACATATTAACTATAGGTATTACTGTGTTAGAGTGTCATTTTGTGTCATTTTGGTTGGTGGTGTGCCCCAGGATTTTGTAAATGTAAAAAATGTGCCGCGGCTCAAAAAAGGTTGAAAAACACTGGTATAGAGGAGCAGCCTCGCTTTTCTGTAAATATGTAAGAATGATGCTGCAGACTTATTTTTATATTTCATTTCTCTGTGTGAAAATAATTTCCCTCGAATATCATTATAATGCTCTTTTGGCCAGCCCAATGTTGTCTTTGAGGTGCATTTCACGCACATGCCTCTGGAGTCTCTCTTCCCAGCCAACTTCCAATTTCCACTTGTATAAAACTTGATTTGCTATCTTATTGGGGTTGTGAAAAGAAATATTTTTTAGACACAACATGGCATATGGGAAACTTATAAATCGAGGCATGCCTAACTTAGCACATGGCTTGTCATACTTAATTTATACACCACAAACATTGTCCATATGCATCCAACTATATATATATATATATATATATATATATATATATATATATATATATATCAGAAAGAGTTCATATCTCTCTCATAGACATAATGAAGTGCGGTGTGTAAACATTAGGCATGAGAAAAAAGTTATGAAAATTAAAAGAAATCGGAAGGGATTCGTATGTATGGGACTTTCAAGTTTATACACATCGCAGTGGCAATCCCGGAAGTAGACTTTCTTTTCCGCACTCCCTGGGCCCAAATTTTCGTTAGATTAGTAAATATTTCGGATGCCCACCCAACAGGAAAATTTCCCCCTCCAAAATAGCTTTGCAGATATAACTCACAGTCAAATCGGGGCCTTTCCATGCTTGGAGCCTAATTAGAGTGAAAGGCCTCCTCCAGGAAGTGAAAAAGGAGCCGGAAACGATAGAGAGATCCAGATGGGGACTCCTAGAGGGGGCTGGAGGACTGACGAAAAGCGGTTTAAACACCCAGGAAGGGGTTTTAGATAGAAGGACAGAGCAGAAGGACATAAGAACTGCTGAGAGAAGGGCAGCAGGAGTGAAAAGAGCACGGAGAGGAGAAGGAAGAGTTCAGAATCAAGAAAAGCCATAGAGTTCAAATGGAGATTCCTAGAGTGCTATGGTAAAACTGAATGGGGAAAAGCTGGAGTGAGGAGAACTCTACAGATTAGCAAGGCCTGCACCAGAGGTGGGCAACTATTTTATTTAATAATATTATTAATAATATATTAATGCATTATATGTCCCTGCAAAGAAACCCTGTCCTTTTATAATATTAATAATAATATTAATAATAATATATTAATGCATTATATCTCCCTTCAAAGCAGACAGTAGTTCCAAATGAGAAGAACTATTGTAAATGTAACATGTAGAACTGCCTTGTGGCGTGTGTATGTGAAGTTTAGAACTCTGCAAAACACATGAGCATTTTAGTCTTGTGTGAATGTAGGCTTCCTTGCTCAGAGTTACATTTCATGAATCTTGGGCTTATCCCACTACAGTTGCACTCGTATCTTCAACCATGGCATCCTTCCGCAATGCCCGGGGAGTAGGGAATTGTAGGGACTGTGCTGGAGTTGTTCCGGTCATATCTTTCAGGCAGATTCCATCCAGATGGTAGCACTTGGGGGTAGTGGGGCTGTTATGTGGCATCCCACAAGGTGCTATTCTATCCCCAGTGTTTTTTTAAATATTTACATGAAACTGCTGGGAGAAATCATCCATAGGCATGGAGCAAGGTGTTATCAGGATGCTGATGACACCCAAATTTATTTATCCATGCCTTCAAAAACAGCCTCAGCTAAGGATGGTGTGTCTCCTCTGAATGGATGCCTGGAGGAGGTAATGGGCTGGATGAGGAAAAACAAAATGAAAAGGAATCTAGACAAAACAGAGGTGCTTGCCATGAAGGGTCCTAATCTGAGGATAGAGGTGTGTCAATTAGTCCTGGATGGGGTTACACTCCCCTGAAAGACTGTGTTCACAGCTTGGGAGTGCTCCTGGATCAGTCTCTCCAAATATCAGCCCAGGTAGATGCTGTGATCAGGAGTGCTTACTATCAATTTTGGCTGATATGCCAGCTGCTCCCCTTCCTAGATTTGGAGAACCTGAAGATGGTAGTGCATGCACTGGTCATCTCAAGTTTGGACTTCTGTCACTCTCATGGTGTTAGCTTTACTGTGTTATGTTGTATTTTAACTGCCATTTTTAATTGCTGCTATGTTTTTATCGTGTTTTACCCGGCGCTTGTGAGCCGCCCCGAGCCCTCCGGGAGTGGCGGCATAGAAGCCCAATAAATAAATAAATAAATAAATTGGGCTTTACATTGGGCTACCTTTGTATCAAGTTTGGAAACTCCAGTTGGTTCAAAATATGGCAGCTGGATTGGTTACAGGAACATCCAGGAGTGAACATATTACACCCATACTAAAGTCACTCCATTGGCTGCCAATTAGTTTCTGGGCAAAGTATAGTGTTGGTTTTGAACTTTAAAGCCCTACATGTTTTAGATCAAGGTTACCTACAGGATTGCTTTCTTCTGCACAATGTGCCCCAATGTGTTTCTCTGGTGGGTGGCTACTCCAGCCTGCCAGAACCTGACTGGCGAAAAGAAAACAAGCGCAAACACAAGTCAAGTCCAAAATATCCAAATTCTTTATGTAGTAGAAATCACACCCAGAACTCTGGGGAAACACACTCAAAAAATGATGGGAATAGCTTTCCAATTACACCCGCAACAAAGCGGTATTTGTAAATCCAAACGGAGAAACGGTCACTGAGTTGCTGAAATCATAACACAATCTTTAAATCAATTCAATATAGTATATCCATAGTTTGGCAGCTCAGGATGGTCGACGGTCTAGCCGTTTCGCCTATAGAGGCTTCGTCGGGACCTCAAAGACCAAGTCTCCTAAATAATAATTCGGTTTCCAAAGGTCCGGATCAAATCTATAAACAAATGTATAATATACTTGTCAAATATTCATACAAATATGCATATAAATATCATATAAAGCACTCGAAGGAACTAACAAAAGGAAGGCTGTATTATACATACCCAATGATATATTTATAATCATATTATTTCGGTCAATGCCATGGTATCATATGTCTATCCCGGACAGAGAATGAAATGAGGGCTAGCAGTATAAATAACACCATAATGACAGTAATTAGCTCAATAGATTACAGGAGTACTTCACCAATTGAACCTGACTGGCGACCATCACCCAAAGGACCTTTTCATCAGCCGTTAACATGGTGTCCAAGTCGCAATGGATCAGAGCAACTTTATCTGCAGACAACCAAGCAAATGCTGCACAGTGAACTGCCGAACGGTCAGGGATCCCTTCTTGCGAGATGGGATTTAACAAGCCTCTGACCATTCGAAACAGCTCAGCTGGATGGTTCCTTGTGGACACAATGTTAGCTGCAATGAGAGATTTTCTTGTGGCTTCCGCTGCCTTGGTGTATGTCCTTACGTAGGCACATACCTATGTTTGGTCTGACTCACTGCGGGTTCTTTGTTCTGTGTGTTTTAATATGTACTGTATATTTTATAGAATGTTTTATTGATTGATTGATTGATTGATTCAATTTGATATACCGCTCTCTCTTACGCCCAGAGCGGTTCACAGGTTAAAACACATAAAAACATATAAAATACAATAAAACAGATTTAAAACCCCCAGATTAAAACATGTTTTTAGATGATTATGTGTTTTTAGCAATGTCGTAACCCATTATTATTGTTATTATTTGATAGTGGAAATAATAATCACACAATTGTATGAATTTGCCAGTTTATAGTTCCACAATCATACTTCACATACTCCTGCACTACTGATGTTTTTTAATTATTGTTTTAGAGCAATTATGCAATTCCAGCTTTTAAAAACAAACAAACAAAAGGAAAACAAACTATACAAAACAAAATAAAAATAAAATTGCCAGCTTGTCAATAATAAGGAGTGGAATGGAGGCAACTTATGTCTTCCGACATTACTTTAATGCCAGCATGCGAGCATAGCATTGGAAGGGACCCACTGCCGCAAAGTAGGTGATGGGGATATTTTGAGATTCGGAGCTGTTGATGGGTTTCACCCACCAATAGCTAGGGATGGGAATATCACAGGGAGAATGCAAACTGGCCGTGGGATGCACACAATACCGTTTTTTCACTCACATGTGATAAAGTCCTTAGAACCTCATCAGAATGGGAGAAAAGGCACAAGACTGGGAATTTTAATAGTGTTACTGGGAGTAACATACTTCTCTGTCAGAGAGATCTAGTGCTGTAGCTCAGCTGAGCACGATAGAGGCGTCTAAGCCACTTTCCAATGTAGAAATCCAAGGTTTCTGTAGGATGCCATCATGGTAGTTAATGTAATATCAAATTGCTATAATTGTACAGTGTGGAAAATCATAATTCAGCTTCACACAAAAGGCATCAGAAATGCCAACCAGGTTTTATTTGGAGTGCAGGATATTTAACAACAGAACATGAGAGAGACAGGGGCAAAATAATATTTATTTATTTGTTTGTTTGTTTGTTCGATTTCATATTCCGCCCCTCCCAAAGGCTCGGGGCAGTTCACATACATATCAATCACACAACAAAACAGTAATACACCATAAAACAGCAAGAGATAAAAGTTGCAAAATGCAACAACAATAAGCAATAGACAAGTTACAATATCCGGGAGCTTCAACTAAAAGCAAGCCTAAACAAGATAGTTTTGCATGCCCTCCGGAATGGAATGAGCTCAGCCATGGCCCGGACATCGTCTGGCAATGTATCCCACAGTGTCGGGGCAGCAACTGAAAAAGCTTGTTGCCTTCTGCTAGAAAGACAGCAAGAGCGGATCGATGGTACCGTTATGAGATTTCGCTCTTCCAAGTGCAGTGATCTCAGGGGAACGTATGGGGTGAGGTGGTCCCTCAGGTACACCGGCCCTAGACCATGTAAGGCCTTGAAGGTCAAAACCAGCACCTTGAAGATAATTTGGTACTCGATTGGTAGCCAGTGCAATTGCTGTAAGATGGGAGTAATGTGCTCTCTTGTAGGCGCTCCCACCAGCAAGCGAGCCAAAGCATTTTGCACCAGCTTGAGTTTCCGGATTGTCGACAAGGGAAGGCCTATGTAGAGGGCGTTAGAGTAGTCTAGTCTCGACCATCGCTTGGATTATCGTGGCAAGGTCATCCCTGGATAGGTAGGGGGCCAGTCGCCTAGCCTGTCGCAGGTGGAAAAATGACGTTTTGCTGACCACGGAGACCTGGGCCTCCATGGCCAGCAATGGGTCCAGCTGAACCCCCAGGCTTTTTACCAAAGTTGACGGGCTTAACTGCTCTGAAAAAACTAAGCAAGATCTGTCTAAATGAATAGACACCCCAGTAGCAATATATATATATATATATATTAGTCCCCTATTTGTCCCGGCGCGACTTAGCCACAGTGATCCAAGCCACGGTCATCTCGAGGCTGGACTACTGTAACGCTCTTTACATTGGCCTTCCTCTGTCGGTAATCCGGAGACTCAAGCTGGTGCAGAACGCTGCAGCGACTCCTGGCAGGGTCCCGATTGGCCACCACATCACGCCAATCCTGCGCGAACTGCACTGGCTCCCAATTGAATGCCGGATTGCCTTCAAAGTGTTAGTCCTGACTTTTAAGGCCTTACATGGTCTGGGGCCAGTGTACCTGCGGGACCGCCTTGTCCCATATCATCCCACCAGATCACTGCGCTCCGAAGAGCTAAACCTCCTGGTCATCCCAAATGTGAGGGCCTACCACCTGTCCGCAACCCGCCGCCGGGCTTTCTCTGTTGCAGCCCCTACCCTGTGGAACGCACTGCCCGCCGGCATCCATGCCACCCAGGGCCTCCTCCCGTTCAGGAGAGCAGTTAAGACATTGCTGTTCCAACAAGCCTTTGGAGTTAGCTAAACTGTAGCTCGCGCCGCCTAGCTGTCAACCCACTGCGACTCCATTTGTTGCTTCAACTGTTCTAATTGTAATTCCATCTTAATGGTATGACTGTGAGTTATTATGAGTTATCTGACAATTGTATTTTAAGAACTGTTGTAAGTCGCCCGAGACGTTGGGGGGCGACAGACAAATGCGAAATAATAAATTTATATATATATATATATATATATATATATATATATATGTAATACAGTACAATCAATAACAACACTGGAAATGGTGAGTCGTCCCAAATCCAAATCCAATATACATATAATCACTGCAATATGCATGGGTGTACAACAGTCACAGGTAAGTTATACATCATTACATCTCTCATAGGAACCGAATGGGACATGAATAAGCAATCAATCAGTCATATCTGGCATCAATCTGTAGTAAATAAGTATACATACATCCTATCAAATCATCAAGTAAGATAAGCAGGTAATGAAAATAACATCTCAATGGACAAACAGATAAATGATATACATTCAATGAGTGAGCTAAACTCACGCTATAGTGCCCAGTTCACAGTATCTCGATGTAAACATCCAGAGAGGTAGCTGGCTGGGGGCATGGTTCTGTAAGGCGCGTAATGCGTGTCGACGTAAGCGCGTCGTTATCGTCACTGGGCGTGGGGGTGTGGGGGCATGGTTATGACACTCCGCAACGCAGAAGTAAGTAACGCCCGGGATATACAGTTTTCAAAGGGTAATTAAACCCAAAAAAATAATAATGAATCCACAAATAAACTCTAAGTATCCCCTGCCACTCCAGTGAGGTGGCAGGACCTCCTCTGTAGTATGAACACCTCTGTAGTATGAACACTGGAACTGTCAGCAATCCACTCGGGCCGCAAAGAGGAAAAAAAACCCGCCAAGGTGCCGTTTGCAAAAAGCAATGGTGTGCTGTGAGAGGACAGTGAAGTCAAGTCCTACAGTCCCATAGGAATGCTGTGGGATGCGCTACACCAAGACAGGCGGCTGGGAAGTCCCAAAGGGTGGGAAGGGAATGGGACAGGCCACGGAAGGGGTGAAGCTAACGCCTACGGGAGTGTCGCCGCGTAGTCCCCGTTTCGGACCACCAGGGTCCTTCCTCAGGGCGATTATGTAGACAGCATGATCTGTGGCTTCAATAATCGTAACAAATCTGTGCTCCGATCACTAGCAGAATGGCTTAACTGCTCGCCATCCAGGGTAGGCAACCGGCACTCATCCAACCCAGGGCGACCAGGCCACAGGATCTCCGTCTTCGATGGATTCACCTTCAGTCGGCTGGCACGCAGCCAACCAGTCACGGCTTCAAGGCATTGCTGGAAACAATATGCAGAAGTTCGAGGACAAAACAGCATAGCAAAGTGAATGGCATCAGAAGGCCCTCTTGTTTCGTTTGAAGACAAACTACACCAGATTGTAGAAGAACCAGGAAGTCAATGCTGAAAGCTATTGTGACTTTTCTGCCACATTTTCTTTGGGCTACAAAGCTTTCCAATGATAGTTCAATACCTCTGGGAAATTTTGACGCCCCCCCCCCCCGCCCCCAATATTTTGCCTGAGAGGGCTGCTTTGTTAATTCCCAAGCTACTTCTTTTTAAGACAAGATACTCTGGTTGTCTTCCCCAATAAACAATGACAGATGTTGTTGTTGTTAATGTTGAGCTGGTTTTATAAAACACAGGATTATTTTTTTTATCAATAGCCAAGTTGCAGCTCTCCTCCTCTCTGAAAAGAAAACTCACTTTAAGAGGACAGTTCAATGTCCTGCAGCCGGAAATAATGGAAACATAGCCAGCAGTTCCACCTCTGTAAGCAAAAGGCCTTTCATCAAACATGGTTTACCAATTAGGTATTGTAAGCTGCCAAACTCCCACAAGGAAAAAACAGTCAGGAAGATGATGGGACACGATTAGAGGAAGGCCATTGAAAGCCAAGAATTTGAATCCACCAACAACTATTTGGAGTCTCCAGAAAACCCACCAGATTTTTACAAAGCACTTTTATCAAAACAGCCCCAAAATGTTTTGCTACCTGAACCTATGGGCAAGGTGTAGCAGATTGTCAGTTGAATCCAGAGCTTGGAAAATTTCTCTCTCTTTCGGACTACAGCTCCAAAAATCCTTCAGCCAGCATGGCCAGTTGGCCAGGCACTTCTTATGGGTCTGAGAGTAGCTGGCTAGTATATGGGATAAAAGCGAGCCATTGGGTTCATGCAACACTGTTCTCATGATATTGGAGATGAATTTAGGGTGGCCATGCCCTGGAGGGCTGAGGCCCTAAGTTCCTCTAAAGCGAGTAGCCAATGAGGAACCAGCACCGCCTGCTCTTTGGCCAATGAGGGAATTTCCTCGCTTTACTGTTTGGACCAATGGGGGTGAGAGGTGGGAGGAGGTGAAGAGACAATGAGGTCGGAACTCCTGGTAATGGGATTATAACAGGGATGTCCAATTTCTACCGGCCCAGGGGCCTGATTTCCGGTCACTGATGACCTGGGGGGCCGTAGGGTCTGCCCCGCCCCTGGCTCCGCCCCCTCACACCCCCGGCTCCGCCCCCTCCCCACCCCCAGCTCCGCCCTCTCCCCAGCGCCCTCTCCCCTTATTTTAATTTAATATTAAATATATTTAATTCCATCCTCCCCTCTCCCCTTATTTTTATGTAATATTAAATATATTTAATTCCATCCTCCCCTCTTCCCTTATTTTAATATATCCCATCTCCCCTTATTTCATCTTTAAATATATTTAATTTTATATTTAATACATGAGGGGAGATGGGGGGAGGGAATGAGGAGCCCCCTGAGGAGCCCCCTGCTTCGGCCTACCTTTTCCAAACGCGCAGGATCCAGGAGTACCTGGACGACGAGAGAGGCGACAACCGACTGAGTCGAAGAAGGTCCTAATCGCGTCTGTGGGCCTCAGCGATCCAGTAGTAGAGTAGCCGAAGAGTATCACGAGAATACGCAAACCACACGGGATTTCGCTGTCAACTCCGGCGTGATCTCGCGTTGACAGCGAAATCCCGTGTGGATTGCGTATTCTCGTGATACTAGCTCCGAACCCGGAAGTAGGTATTTTTTTATTTTTTTATTTTTAAATTTTTATTTTTTATTAAAAAGCTTAGGGGGCCGTAGGGAAGGGCCGGGGGGCCGTATGCGGCCCCTGGGCCGCCAGTTGGACAGCCCTGGATTATAACATGTCAATGGAGATTTGATTGACAAGAGAGAACCCCTGTGGTCCTGCAATATTGCCACCTATTGTTGGATTTTTGGAGTAAATGTTTTTCCTGATAGTTCCAGAAGCGTCCAGATATGGTTATTTCCTGCAGGCGTGACATTCTGTGGTGTGATTCATTAAACTGTGTAAGAGAGTCAATAATTTGTATTGTGGCTAAATCCTGAGTTTCAACCCTCAAGAGATGGCCCTTTTTGATCAATAATCAAAGTCTGCCAGGTGAGCCACAACCTTCCGATTGGCGACTCAGAAATCTGAGCTTGTGGATCTTTGTGATTTTAATCAGCTTTGTGGCCCTGGGATAGAATAGGAAAAAAGAGCTGACCAGCACCTATTGTCCATGCAAAATGGGTTATGGGATTTTCCATGTTGAGTCATTCTAGTCAGCAGTTTGTGGCTTTGCTATATTTTAAAATACATATCTGGAGGAGGGGCATGCGGGGGGTACAGTGAGGCTTGGGGAAAGGGGATACCATTCCTAGTTTTATTTTTCATTTTTGTTTGTCCATTTTATCCAGTTATTTCATAAAGAGAGTCCAGGAGAATATTGGGGGGAAGGTCCAGGCTTTGGGAGCGACGAAACGTTCCTTTTGCGTAGGGGCGGGGGAAAGGCGGCTTCAGTGGATTCAATTCATGTAGGCAGAAGTCTGGAGATAAAGTCCAGGAAGGGAAAATTCATAAGTCCATATAGTTGCAAGAAAAAAGTTCAATGTTCTGTTGCCTCAGGAGAGTTCTTGGTACTTGGAAAACAATAGTTCTCAAACTTGTCATTGGGTCAGGCATTGTGGGGTTAAAAAAAGTGGGGGAAATGTCTTTGGTGCTCAGCAAGGAAGGGGGAAAAAGGTTTGCATTTTGAATCCGTTGTTCCAACGCTGCCAGGGCTTGGTCCTTGGAAACTGGAAATCCCTGCCGTGGTGGGTTTTGGCAATCTGGTTTGCTGGCATCATGGAGCCCCTAGGGAGTCCACATAGCGGGCTCATGGAACGCAGACTTCTCGGGGACCCAGAATCCAAAGATGGGACATTGGAACTCCCTGCCGCAGGATCAGTTCACTGGCACTCTTGAAAAATACTACTTAAACAAAGTTATTCCCGGGGCACAAGGTATCATTATGGAAAGGAGAAAGGTTGCAAATAGAGGTTTCCTTTGTGTGTGTGGAGGATTTGCTATAACGTTAGGAAAGAGGAAAGGATAGACTGAGGCTGCCGCTGAGATCATGCTGGCCCAATGGGGCACTTTGGAACTATGGAACTCCCTGCTGCAAGTCAATCCAATTTGGAAGCAGAGGGTCCTCTGGGGGCTTGACTTCACTCAGACAACTCTTCTTTCTGCTGCAGCTGCCTTCCATCATCAGGGCTGATTTTGAATGGTTTGGTTTTTAAAAACACAACGAAGGGCCCATCTACACAGGCTACACACCCCAAACCAGGCCGAAAAGCACTCGTGGGCCTCCAGACAACGTCCAGGGCCTTCCAGCCAATTGTATCCACATTAGTACAACTTGGGGAATGAACAGGTGAATCTGTTCCAATTGAGGCCCCCGTTGCAAGAGTGCTGTTGCAGCCAGTGACTCGCTCCGGGAGACTTTTCACGCCATACAATTATTTCACTATGATTCCAGTTTAGCTACCAAAGGTTACACCAACTGCAATCCTGGATTTGAAGGAAATTTGAGGAAGGATATTTCAAAGACTTTGTCACGCAGCTGCCGGGATTGCCACACATTGTGGCAAATCCAGTGGTATTCATGGTTGTTTAACATCTACATGAAACCGCTGGGAGAGATCATTCGGAGTTTCGGAGTAAGGTGTTATCTGTACGCAGATGATGTCCAGATCTGTCACTCCTTCCCACCTGTCACCAAGGAGGCTGTCCAGACCTTGAACCGGTGCTTGGCCGCTGTGTCGGACTGGATGAGGGCTAGCAAATTGAAACTAAATCCAGACAAGACAGAGGTCCTCCTGGTCAGTCGTAGGCCGAACAGGGGCATAGGGTTACAGCCTGTGTTGGACGGGTTACACTCCCCCAGAAGACGCAGGTTCGCAGCTGGGAGTGATCCTGGATTCATCGCTGAGCCTGGAACCCCAGGTCTCGGCGGTGGCCAGGGAGCTTTGCACAGTTGAGACTCGT
>JARBWK010000003.1:204575288-204586827 GCA_030556195.1 Anolis apletophallus
TTTTGGTGGCAGAACCCGACTTTAGCATTTTTATCCATTCACATGGAATGAGAATCCTGAGAATGAATTCTATTCACGAATGTGCCAAATTGCCTTTACCTCAGAGCGAGGGAAGAGACATCTGAGAGGCTTCCAAGATTGTTAGGAGGGACTCTCCAAAGTCCAGCCATTTGCCAAGCAGGCCTATTCTTATGCAATGTCTCCGTTGAGTCCTGGCCCAGCCTGTGAGGTTCTGATTACAGTAATTATTCTGTCCCTTTAAACTTACAAGTTGCATAAGTTGTTTCCAAGGCATTCATCAAGACAGAATCTCTATTATGACTTTGGAGCTTGAGGCATACTTTCCTGGTTGGTATAGTTGGCTTCCGAGGGGCAATTTTAGCCTTTTGTTTGTGCTTCGGATGTTCACGTATTGGGCATGTTTGGGTGGAGGGGGAAAATTACAGAGAATTACCCTCCAACCCCTTGGCTAAATATGCTTGAGAAAGGGGGGTGGGGGAGAGCTTTGTCTTGCGTTCCATTATTCAATTAGGTAATGACAACTTGACAAAAGACGGGTGTTTTACAGCTTTTGACCTTTTACATTCTGAAGAACCATGAGCTGTTATTATTAGGCATGGTTTAGAACCCAAAAATAGGAAATCAAAAAACTACTGGGGGGTTGATTAGTAATAGGAAGACTTACAAAAATTTTCCAAAAATTTCTAAAAATGTAACTTAATTACTAATGAAATTGTAGTAGTTCGTATGCCAGGTCATGCGCATTTCAGATGGTTTGGCCTACAACTCCCAGAAATCCTAACAGATGGTAAATTGGCTGGGATTTCTGGGAGTTGTAGGCCAAAACTTGAATAAATCACACTGAATTCTAGATGGGACTCTCCAAATAGGAAGGAGGGAGGGAAGGAGGGAGGGAGGGGGTATTCTATTCTTGGAAGCAGCAAAAGAAAAGGAGGAGGAGCCCCCCCCCCTCGCTCCTCGCTGCCTCTCTCTAGAGGTGAAAATTCGGCCAGAAGTATTCCCTGACTGGTCCCTGCACCACTGCAAACGGGCTCTTCTCTGAGCCCGGAAATTAGCCCGGAAAAGACAGCTTTTCTGCTTGGTGTACACACACATACATATTCTTTGGGGGATTTGCTGCAGAATTTTCTCTATGAGCCCGGATTCTGCAGCAAATCCCCCAGAATATGTATGTGTGTGCTCCCAAGCAGCAAACGCTGGCTTTCCCTGGCTAATTTCCCGGGCTAATAAGAGAAGAGCCCGTTTGCACCGCATGAGGAGAGACCAGTCAGAATACTTCGGTTTGAATTTTACCTCTCTTATACCCATTGTTATTACTGCTGTATTATTGCATGTGCATGGAATGTAGGTATATGACCAGTTGGATTACTTATAATATTAGGCACTTACAGTAGCATTCATTCTGTTATACATTAGGTTGGTTTCTCACCCCAATACTCTTTGATGCTTTAGATCCTGGCAGGGCAGGGAGAGGCAGGAAGCCTGGAAAAATGTAAACAGAGAGGTTTACTTCAGAAGTAAATCCACAAAGGGGGCCCTTCATCCAAAGTGCCCTCCTTGCAGATTTACTTCTGAGTAATCCTCTCTGTTTACATTTTTCCGGCTTTCCAGCCGAAAGAAGGAGCGAGTTTAGGGCTTGCCTTGCCATAATACTTATTGCCAAGGGAGGCGGGAGGGTGGTGAGAGAGAAGGAGGGTGCCCCCCACGACCTAATAACGACACTTAAGAAAATCCTGGCCCCGGTTCGAAAAAGAAAGTCCACTTCCTGGTTGGCGTTCCAGGTGCGGAAATACTCGAAAGTAGCATTTCTTACGAATTTCTTACGAAATGAAACATTTTCATAACTTTTTTCTCATGCCTAGTTATTATACGTACATTCTGTTTCACGGGCCCAAGGTATCTGTAGGTAGCTGGCTAAAACTCTTTACCCTCACAAGCTTTGGATCTAATTTTGGAAAATGTAATTGCACTTCTGCTATGGCGTAGGCTTAGAAAAGACAGCATCCACCCTCTTGCTATGTCTTGAATGCAGCCAGTCCTGATGGGAAGCCTCTCCCTCTCCCTCTCCCCTCTCCCTCTCCCTCTCCCCCTCTCCCTCTCCCTCCCCTCTCCCTCTCCCTCTCCCTCTCCCCTCTCCCTCTCCCTCTCCCCCCCTCTCCCTCTCCCCTCTCCCTCTCCCTCTCTCCCCTCTCTCCCTCTCCCTCCCTCTCCCCCCCTCTCCCCTCCCCCTCTCTCCCTCTCCCTCTCCCCCTCTCCCCTCCCCTCCCTCTCCCTCTCCCCCTCTCCCTCTCCCCTCTCCCTCTCCCTCTCCCCCTCCCTCTCCCTCCCCTCTCCCTCTCTCTCCTCCCCCTCTCTCCCTCTCTCTCTCTCCCTCCCTCCCTCTCTCCCTCTCTCTCCCATCCGCCTTTCCTTTCTGTAGATTTGCTTTTTAACATTAGATGTAGGTCTAATAACTACTACAATTTAAACTATTAGTTTTTATAAGGAAAAGAAAATTGATATGAGTGACATAATTTACACTTTTGGAACATTTATCGATGGATGCCCAGGCAGCAAAAATGCTTCTTTCCCAGACAGGCTTTGCATTTGTTGCAAAAGTCAAGCTTTTATGTGCACAATTGCTATGCATTAATACGAGCTGCATATGGATAGCTCAATAAGCAAGCTCTGAATCAGGCCTGCGCAACTTGCAGCCCGCTAGAGACTTCAACTCCCAAAATCACGGAAGATTGGACAAGCTGGCGAGACCTTCTGGGAGTTGGAGGCCCAAACATCTGGAGGGCCACAGGTTGAGCAGGGCTGCCCTGAATCATGAAGACAATCTCAAGGTTAGAGTACTGTAAAGCCCTCTACATCGGCCTTTCCTTGTTGACAAGCCGGAAACTCAAGCCAGTGCAAAATGCTGCTGCTTGATTGCTGGTGGGAGCACTGGTGAGAGAGCACATCACACCAATCTTACAGCAATTGCACTGGCTACCAATAAAGTACCAGATTGTTTTCAAGGTGCTGGTGTTGACCTTCAAGGCCTTGTATGGTCTAGGGCCAGTGTACCTGAGGGGCCGCCTCACAACATATGTTCCCCCAAGATCGCTGCGCTCAGAAGAACAAAATCTTCTGATGATTCCATCAATCCGTTCCTGCCGCCTTTCAGTAACAAGACAAAGAGCCTTCTCTGTGGTGGCGCGGACACTATGGAACGCGTTACCAGATGACGTTCGGGCTATCACGGAATGAGCCCCCTTCCGGAGGGTCTGCAAGTTGACCCTTTTTAAGCAGGCCTTCAATCTAAGCTCCCCCGGACAACTCTGACCACGTCCTTGTGTTTTA
The DNA here is from genome assembly GCA_030556195.1 of Anolis apletophallus. Lineage (NCBI taxonomy): Eukaryota > Metazoa > Chordata > Lepidosauria > Squamata > Anolidae > Anolis > Anolis apletophallus. The sequence continues at coordinate 204,578,637 of JARBWK010000003.1, forward strand.
TATAACAAAGTGTTTTATCTGTATATTTACTGTTGTTTTATGTTAACCGCCCTGAGCCTGCAAAGAGGAGCGGTATATAAAAGTGAACAATAAAATAAATAAATAAGTAAATAAACCATTTCATGTATTTTAATATGTGTATTTTGTTAAATGTGTTTTAATATATACATTTTATTGAATGAATTTTTGATGCTGTATTTTAAATGTTATCTGCTCTACCTCAGGCTGTAAGGAAAGCTGGGTGACAAATAAAAAATGTTGTTGTTGTTGTTGTTGCAGGAAGTCTCGGGTCTACTCCACCACCATCTATCTTGAACCAGATGAGAGGAAAGATCCACAAGTCAAAACAAAGCCATCCTTTGAAAAGAAGGAGAAAAAGAAGAGGACGAAGAGGAGGACGACAACGAAAACACTTAACACACTGAGAAATAATTATTTTAGCCACATGTACTAAAAGGCTCCAAGATTTAATCAGCACAGAACTTTCTTCGGCTGCAATTGCATTTCTGCTTTTTTGAGTGTTTGGGGATAGTTCAATAAAGTCATTATGCTTGTGAAACACAATTTCATTCATTGGGTTTCAGAGTGAGTGAAAGGCAGGGTACATAAGAACATAAGAAGAGCCATGCTGAATCGGGCCTCAGCCCATCTAGTCCAGCATTCTGTGTCACACAGTGGCCCACTAGTTGTACACAGGGATCTCTAGCAGAAAGGAGGGCAAAACCCTCACCTGCTCCCGACCCCGCACAACCAGTACCCGGGGAAAATCCTGCCTGCCTCCATCAACACAGAGGTGGCACTTGGATGTCCATTTCAGTAACTACTGATTCCCTTGGTATCCGTGAATCTGTCTAATCCTGCCTTGAAGCTGTCCAGGCTGACCGCTGTCACAACCTCCTCTGGAAGTGAGTTCCATAACCCAATGACCCTCTGGGTGAAGAAATATTTCCCTTTATTAGTCCTGACTTTCCTACCTTGAGGGACCGTCCGCTCCCATATGTTCCCCAGAGATCTCTTCAATCTGAGGATCATAACCTCTTACAGATCCCTCCCTTCACATTTATCCTCGACAAGGCAGAGGGCCTTCTCCGTTGTTGCTCTGAGTCTATGGAACACCCTGCCACTTGAAGTCAGAACCATTACTGAACTGGCGGCATTTCGGAAAGCCTGCAAAACAGTTCTTTTCCGCCAGGCATTTAATGTCTAGTCATTCCTTTGTTATGGACTATTGTGCAATTTCTGTTTTAATTGTGAATGTTGTTTTTGTGGTTTTTGGTTTTAATGTTTTGGTCAATGTATTGTAAACCGTCCTGAGCCAAATCAGAAGGACGGTATACAAATCGAAACAATAAATAAATAAAGTTCTTGCCACCTGAGATTTCTTCCTCATGTTTAGGGGGAATTACTTTGTCTGCAACTTGAATCCATTGCTCTGTGCCCAGACTCTGGAGGAGCAGAAAACCATTTTGCTCCATCTTCAAGATACTTTCAAAAATTTGGAAAGGGCGATCGTGTCATCTCTTCAGCTCCTTATCCTCTCTCCTTTTGTTCAGAGCCAGACCATCTCCAGACATTTTAGGCCTCCGGTTATGACCTCCTAAATCTGCTGTTTTCCTAAGTCTGAATAACAGTGCACAGATTTATATGGTAGCATGCCTGTTTGATCATCCTACCATAAGGCTTAAGAACTGGAATGTGCGGGATACGCTGTTGAAAGCAGGCTAAAATACACATCTTAATGGGTGTTTCTAAGGCACCGTGTTTGAAAGCAGAGACTGAAAAGGTCAGTTAATGGTACAGAATCAGAACCCATGACTGAAACAGAGCCCTGCTTTCTGGCATGCAGAGGAAAAATAATACTAAACCTGAGACATGCCAGGGTGCCTGCGAATGCTTCAAGTGGGCTGTTTGTTTGCGGGGCCCTCGATTCACTATTCCGAGCACTGACAGCCCCCAGCTGTGTGAAATATTTCTGTGCCGACCATGCCAGCTTAATGGTATGCCATTACTTCAAACCAGCCTATTAAAAATAATATCAATAAAATGTCTAAAGACGGCTTCTCATGCAATGTTCCTGCTCAGGCTGCTGGATGTTAGGAGAAATGTTACTCTTGAAGGGTTGCCAAGTCATCAGCAACAGGTTCCTTGATATTGGGAGGCCAAATATTGTGAGGAATGGTCCTTGTGGTGTCACCAGAAGCAGAACAGACCAGGCTAAGGTTTGGAGGTGGACCAGAGCTGCTTTGATCTCAGGTCATTGTGGAAATGGACTCGAGAGCAGGAGATTCAGAATTTGGGTTAAAACCAGCTAACTAGCTAGTGTGGTAACTCAGAGCTGGGGTAGAAGGAATCAAAGCGTTTTGAGGGCCAGGAAGGCAGAAATCTGCTGGAGGTGGTAAGGTTGCCAGTTTTCTGGAAATAAATAAAAGATTTATTTATTTATTTATTTATTTTATTTATTTATTTATTCGAACTTGTTAGCCGCCACTCCCAGCCAGCTCGGGGCGGCTTACAAATCAATCACAGTAAAACAATTAAAAGCATCCCATTAAAGCCGCCCATTAAACAGCATCAACCCATTAAAAGAATCAACAATAAAACAAAATTAACAGCAGAAGGGGGTCTAACAATTTTTCAAGACCCAAAAGCTTGCCGATACAATAGCGTCTTGCAAGCTTCCCAGAATGCTGGAAGGCTCTGAAAGCGCACGGGTTTCGGAGGCCAACGAGTTCCAAAGGACTGGGGCTATGATTGAAGATGCCCTTCTCCGTGTTGCTGTCAGGTGGTAAGCTTGGAACAGCAAGGAGATTTTGTTCCTCTGAATGTAAGGATCTAGTGGGACAGTATGGGATCAGGCGGTCCCTTAGGTACCCTGGCCCCAGACCATTCAAGGCCTTAAAAGTCAAAACTAACACTTTGAAGGTAATCCGGCATTCAACAGGAAGCCAACGCAGTTCCCGTAGGATCGGTGTAATATGGCAGCTCGCCACGACTCCCGCGAGCAGCCGGGCTGCGGCGTTCTGCACCAGCATAAGTTTCTGGATCACTGACAAAGGAAGGCCAATGTAAAGAGCGTTACAGTAGTCTAGCCTTGAGATGACCGTAGCTTGGACCACTGTGGCCAGGTCATGCCGGGACAGATAGGGGGCCAGCTTCCTCGCCTGGCGAAGATGGAAAAACACCACTCTGCTGACAGTGGAGATATGAGACTCCATCGACAGCTGAGGGTCTAAGGTAACACCTATCCTTTTTACTGACGATGACAGACATACGTCACGCCGTCCAGGGTTGGAAACTGAACATCTCTACCACCTGGATGGCCTAGCGACAAGATCTCCGTCTTTGCCGGATTCACCTTCAACCTACTGGCTCGCAGCAATCCAGTAACGGCCTCAAAGCAGTAATGGAAATTATCGGGTACGGATTCGGGCCGGCCCTCCATCCTCAGAATGAGCTGAGTGTCATCAGCATACTGGTGACACTCAAGCCCAAAGCTACGTACCAGCCGAGCAAGTGGTCGCATGTAGATGTTAAATAACAGAGGGGAGAGGATTGCCCCCTGAGGGACCCCGCAATGTAAGAGGGAACCCCCGGAGACAACCTCACCCCTCCTCACTTGCTGTGACCGGTTCCAGAGGAAGGAAAACCTACATAAGTATCCCCCAATTCTCATGAACGAGGACCTACTGCAAGATCTCAGGGCCCCTATGTAATCCTGGCAGATCGACTATGATATTTGGTATGTTAGGCTTGAGAATCCCATAATACCAAATGTCTGAGTGGCAGTCTAACGCTTCTAATCAGGTATTAAAAATATTTTTTCAAATATTTTCAAATATTCTTTTGATTTCTATTAACCATACACTTAAAGTCCTTGTGTTTACATGGATTTAAATTTGTTGTTGTGTAGTATCAAGTTATTTCTAACATATGACAAATTAGTTAAATGTGGGCCAGCCAATTCTACTATTAGGTGGAACTGTCATTGGTTATGAGACCCAACCTTAAGGGTTTCTCTTCACCCTGGAAAGGCGGGACTAGGGTTCGCTCTCGGGCCCAGTACTGTCCAATATCTTTGTTAATGACTTGGATGAAGCTTTAATGGCCATCTGTCAGTGGTGCTTTGATTGTACTTTTTCTGCATAGCAAGGGGTTGGATTAGATAGCTCGTGTGCTCTCTTCCAACTTTATTATTCTATGATTCTAACTGTTTAGTTAGAATTAGTCATCTCTTGCCTATCTGTCTCAGTGTAATGTAGGCTAGCTTTCTTACTTAAAGAAGAAATAATACATTGGGTGGCATCCGGCATTAATTATGCTACACATGTGGAGTGATTTTTCTTTTTTTGGAGAAAGCATATCCAGAAGATGGTGGCATAAGTAGAGTTATGCATTTGAGTTCTTTGTGCATGTTAAAGTCCATAGATTGACTTGGAAATATGCATTGCTTCTGTGCATTACAATTGTGCCATGAGTTGTCAGCCTTGTTCATTGCCATTGATCTGCACACACTGCACCATTCTGGTATTTAGTCATGGATGGTTTGAGTATTGGACTATGACTCTGAAGATCATGGTTCATTTGCCTGCCCACCCCCGAAATAAGACACACGACAACAGTGGTTGTGTTCAAATTGGGTAACATTTATTTGAATTGTTACCTATTTAACTGTCCTTAACCTTAACTCAAGGGGTGTCAGGAATTTGGTGTATCCAATGCAGGTAGCCATCCTACCTGGTCGATGTAAATTTGCGGACGAAACACCTGGATTCCTTGGCCATCTGACCAAGGCAACCCGTTAAGGGAAATGAGAGCGAGGTCTGGTCCCCAAGATATTGAGACCAGCCTCCTCCCATTCCAGGCCATTTAACAGAACTTCCCGATCAACTTGAACTTTGTTTGAGTATTAACATGATGGCCTTCACCCCTAACGGGGGGGTGCCTTAGGTGCACACCAAAATATGGGAATTTCCCTATCTATTTTCCGCTAGGCCTATTTAAGTCCACCTCTCCCCTCTAGCCCCTAAACAGTAAAAAAAACCAAAAACTAACAATGGAGCGGGGAAAACTTCTCCCCGGCTCCAAACGGGCAACCGGACCGATACTGTTAATGGGCGAGAGTGGTGGGCCGAAGTCTTCGGACGAAGTGAACAACTGGGGCTGGCTTCCGGTGGGTGAAGCCACGCCCCAGCTGCAGGGAGGCTCTGTCAGGAACCTCCCCTTTTCACCCGCTCGAGGGAGGGAGGCCAAGTTCCTTCCTCCCAGTATGCACTGGGGGAAGGTGGCCTTTTCTGCTTGGCTATGAAAACCCACTGGGTGACTGTGGGCGAGACACACATTGTCCCAGAAAACCCTTTAATAAATTAACCTTAGAGTTATATAAGTGTGAAATTACTTGAAAGGCGCACAACACCAACAGCAACAAGAAATGCAAGCTTAACACAACTCTGCTTGATGTTTTATAGCAGGGGTCCTCAAACTTTTTAAACAGAGGGCCAAGTCACAGTCCCTCAAACTGTTGGAGGGCCAGGTTATAATTTGGAAAAAAAGAGAATGAATTCCTATGCACACTGCACATACTTTATTTGTAGTGCAAAAAGTATTTTAAAACAATACAGTCATTAGCCACGGTAATCCAGCAACGGTCATCTCGAGGCTAGACTACTGTAACACCCTTTACATTGGTCTTCCTTTGTCAGTCATCCGGAAGCCTAAACTGGTGTACTTGAGGGACTGTCTACTCCCATATCTCTACTCCCATATCTCTTCAATCTGAGGACCATAACCTCTTACAGATCCCTTCCTTACGAACTATCCATCTGTCATCAACTAGGCAGAGGGCCTTCTCTGTTGTTGCTCCGAGCCTATGGAACACCTTGCCACCTGAGGTTTGAGCAATCACTGACCTGCCGGCATTTCGGAAAGCCTGCAAAACAGTTCTCTTCCGTCAGGCATTTAATGTCCAGCCATTCCTTGGTTATGGGCTAACCGTTAATCTGTTTTAATTGTTAACGTTGATCTTATGGTTTATGTTTTAATGTTTGGTCAATGTACTGTAAACCGCCCTGAGCCAAATCGGAAGGACGGTACAACCAACATCAGTAACAACCTAAACTAAATACTATTTTCACTCACCGCAGCCTCTGGCACGGTGACCGAACTGACCCCCCTCTCTTTATTTGCTCAAAGGTAATTTGTTGCACAAATAAAATGGCCATTGTTTTGTCCTGGGTTAATAGTTACTCATTTCAAAGCAAGAATTCATTGATGTCGTGATAAAAGAGTAGAAGGCCCGGCCATATAACAGGGAGTTTCAAGCACCTTTGTTTGCTTCCTTTCCAGAATCATCTTGGCACCCTAAATGCCATTGACGATTGCCCACCAAAGGGATGGTTAAATGAACAAACAGAAGGCTGGGCCCGCTTACAAAAGTAAAGAAGTTGGATATCAAGGAGTCATTTCACCGTAATGTCCATCATGTTTTGGCTGAGAACTCTGAAGGACTCTGGGTGATGCGGCCACACGTGTTTGGGGAAAAGAAACTTAGAGAAACAGGTGCATAATTATTCCAATCAATTAATCAGATAGACACAGAGGTTCCAATGTAAAAGAGGCCATGTAACAGGACTGACCCCCTAACATATCGTCGTCACTTAAGCCACTTAAGTAGAAGAAAACAAGAAGCCTATCTTGCCAGCCATGGTCAGGCTCACCAGGGGAATGGGAATTGTGCAGTTTTCAAACGTTACCCAACTCCAGCTATCACAAGTCAAAGGGTGCGTCTACACTGTAGAATGAATGCAGTTTGACACCCCTTTAACTGTCATCACTGAATGCTATAAGATCCCGAGAGCTGTAGTTTGGTGCGACATCAGGAATCTTTGACAAAGGAAGCTAAGTAATAATAATCATAATTAGTATTTTTATGAGTCTTATCCTCCCCCAAGACGCAAGGCAGGGCACAACACAAACATAATTGAAAAACATTATATAAAAATGTTCCTATCGCCAACACCTACGACTCGAACGCTTTCACCAGCGCTATCTTCGCACAATCCTAAATATACACTGGACCCACTATGTGATAAACGTGGCTGTCCTTGAGCATGCAGGGGTCACCAGCATTGAGTCCATGCTATTGAGAACACGGCTGCGCTGGGCAGGGCACAAGGTCTCTAGGATGGAGGACCACCGCCTCCCAAAGAGACTACTCGATGGTGAACTCACCACGGGTCGCTGCGCAGAGAGGCGTCCCCAAAAAGATATATAAGGACTTCCTGAAACAACACCTCAGGCTCGGCCAGATTGATCACCAACAATGGTCCACCCTGCCTCACATCGGGAGGCATGGAGACGCACTATCTGACAATGCTGCGGCCTCTTCAAGAAGACACGCCAACGGGTCTCGATAACAAAGAACCGCAACTTGGAAACAACATCATCCAAGGAGACTTTCTGCTGTGCTTTCTGCAACCGATTCTGCCTATCTCAGATTGGCCTTTTAGTCATCAACGCTGTAAAAAGCGTGGGATGAGACCTTTCCTAAGAATCTTCGCCTATGGCACGTTTGTAGATGGACATATAAAATATGCATATTCAAATGTATTTCTGAAGTAGTAAAGGTAAAGGTTTTCCCTGACATTAAGTCCAGTTGTGTCCGACTCTGGGGGTTGGTGCTCATCTCCTTTTCTAAGCCGGAGAATCCATGGAACGAAAGGAAAGAAAGGAAAGAACAAGGGAGTGAAGGAGAGAGGGATAGGAGGAGAAAGAAAAAGAAGAAAAGCAAGGAAGGGAAATGAAAGGGGAGGGAAAGAAAGAATGAGAAAGGAATATGAAAGTGTGCGCAGCATCCCCCCTGACACGTGAGCAGCACCAGATATATACTCATTGAATCTAGACATTGAAGTCCAACAATTTAACCCCCAAAAGTGGTTCGATTTATCCACAGGCCAATGTAAATACTGTACTTTAACAGCCTCTTCTCTGAGTGGAGTGGCAACAGATGAAAGGCTAGTCAATTCCAGGAGACAAAGAGAGGTCCTGATCCGCTTTGGCACTCACCCGTGGCACCAGGCATGTAGCCAGGGGGCTAAGGGGCCAGCCCCGAAATTCTCAGGGTGGTCCACGAAGGCCTTACTGGTACATTAAAAGGGTTTGTTATATCATACCCCGATCCCGCCCATTATACCCA
>JARBWK010000003.1:204586927-204731919 GCA_030556195.1 Anolis apletophallus
TGGGGAGTTGCCTTCAAGTCGGGGTTACAAGTATATTTGGACCGTATTGGATATGTTCTCTAAGCAGGCCCATTTTATTCCGTTGAAGGGGTTGCCTAGTGCGGAGAGATTGGCTGAGCTGTATGTGCAGCATGTGTACCGTTTGCATGGGTGCCCGGAGCAGGTGTTGAGTGATCGTGGGGTCCAGTTTACCGCCCAATTTTGGGAGCGATTTTTGGAGGTGTTAGGGGCTCAGAGACGTCTTACGACCTCTTATCATCCTTGCTGCAATGGGGGTGTAGAAAGAACTCAAAAATCGTTAGGGTCTTATTTGCGTATTTTCAGCAACAAGGAGCAGAATAATTGGTCCGATCTGTTGCCTTATGCTGAGGTGGCTTACAATAGTTCGGTACACTCTTCCACTGGGAAGTCCCCCTTCGAGGTGGTCTATGGTCAGGAGGTAGCTCCTTTGCCCCAGCTGTTGGAGTTGGGGGGGGGGGAAGGTGGAGTGGAAGATGCGAGCCCAGGAGGATTGGAAAGAGGTAGCGGCAGCTTTGGGAAAGGCTCAGCGTTCTTACAAGTTATTTGGAGACCGAAAGAGGCAGGAAGGGGAGGAGTATGGTGAGGGGGATTTAGTGTGGCTATCCACGCAGAATCTAAAGTTGGGATATCCATCGAAGAAACTAAGTCCGAAATACATTGGGCCTTTTAGGGTTAAAAGTGCAGTGAATAAGGTCTCGTATACCCTTCTGTTGCCCAAGAGTCTAGGGAAGGTTCATCCCACGTTTCATTGTAGTCTTTTAAAGAAATATGTGGGCCCCATTCCTCCTCCAGATTGAATATGTTTTGTTTTCTAGGGGGAGGACGTGGTGGAGGAGACCGTTATGTCAGGATTGGGAGACCTGAGTTTAGGAGAAGCTCAGGCCCCCACCCTTCCATGAGATTGCACCGACCTTTGCCCCAGTTATTTGGTGACCTTGGCTCCAGCTGCATAGAGCCTGGGCTGAGCCAAGTGGGAGTGACGTAACTTCCAGATGTGTGCGAGGCTCTGGAGGGAAGTGAGGTAACTCCTCCGAGCCTGGACATTGGACAATTGGACTCATAACGCTGACTCATGGGGCCATGAGGTCACATCCCTTTGGACTATGGGATATGCTGAATCACCGGACATGGTGCAACCCTGCTTGGACATTGCATGGGCCATGGGAGGGGCTCGGGGTATATAAGGTGTGTTTGGGTGGTGGGACGGTGCTTTTGCTTCACATGTGTCGTACCTGCAATAAAATCGTGTTGGACCGTGCTACCATCTACGCGTGATCCTTACCGAGTGTTGGAGAGTCGTTACACCAGTGTTGTGCACCATGTTTGAATAGATATTTTTATATCGAAGTCTTGTGACTCAGTGTTTTTGTATAATTGTTGAACCCATTACTCTGTGTTTTTGATTGCCCTGGTTAGATGCCACATAACACCCATCCTGCAGCAGCTACACTGGCTCCCAGTGGAGTACTGGATTGTGTTCAAAGTTTTGGTATTAACCTTTAAGGCCATACATGGTCCGGGGCCTGTGTACTTGAGGGATGGTCCCTCCCCATACATCCCCCAGAGATCACTGCGGTCTGGAGATCAAAACCTATTAATGGTTCCCTCGGTCAAAACTTACCACCTTTCCTCTACGAGGCAAAGAGCTTTCTCTATTGTAGCTCCGACACTGTGGAACTCTCTGCCGGTTGGCACTCGGGCTCTTACAGAAATATCGGTATTTAGAAGAGCCTGTAAAACAATGCTGTTCTGACAAGTATTTAACATCATTGGTCCCAACTGACTGTCCTATATCTTTGGTGTTCTGGTCTTGTGACAAGCTGGACAGTCATTCAGTAGTTTTATAGCGTTTTAATTATATAGTGTTAAATTGTTTTATTGAAATTGTTATGCTTTTATCTATGTAAACCGCCCCGAGCCTAAGAGACTGGAGTGATATATAAATTTGAATAATAAATAAATAAATAAAGGTACACAACGCATACAGTACATGGTCCCTATGTAGGCACGGGGACAGTCCCCAAGTCTCCAGTTACCAGATAGTAGCTGATACAATTGATGTGGGTTTGTTTCTCTGTCACTTCAGGAGCAGCTGGTAGCATTTCGCACCCCCAATCCCTTCACATACGTGTCTTTGGCATAAGGGAAAATTGTAGCAATGGTGATTGTTCGTGGTAAGGGTTAGGTATGATAGTCAGTTGGGGAGGGAGGGATTGGGGCCAGTATTCAAAGTATAACACTATAACTATGGTGTTAGACTGCAGTTCAAGAGACCAGAGTTCAAATCCCCAATCAACCATTAAAACCTACTGGATGAACTTGTGCAAGTCGCATTTCCTTGACCTTATAGGAAGGCAAAGACAACCACCCTCTGAGCAAATCTTGTCAAGAAAACCCCATAATGGGTTTGCCTTAGGATCTCCATAAGAACAAAATGCATAAGAACAAAGACAAGACTTTGCTTTATAGCAGACCTGGGCAACCTACGGCCTGTGGGCCGGATGCGGCCCGGCAGCCTTTTCTGTCCAGCCCAGGGAGAAGGGCGTCAGGGGCGGGGCCAAGAGGAAGGGGTGCCGCTGCCGCCATCTGAACGCGGTCTGTGGGGCCTGATCGTCTTCCGGTTCGCCCGGGTGATCACCTGCCGCAGCTCGCCGACTGCTCCCACTGCAGGCCCGGATCGCCTCCTGGGATGGCAGGCACTCCATGGCAGGGTGATCAGCTGGGGAACGGCTGGGGGCGAGAGCAGGCGGAGGCCTGCAGCCTCCGATCGTCTGCTGCTCTGCTCTGCTGCGCTGGAGGCTGGGTCCACTTTGTTATCCTCTGGGCTGGGTCCATTGGGCCATTTCATCTTGGGATCCTTCCTCTCTTGAGGATGTCAGCCTCCATCTTGGTTTGCACCTTGTCTTCTTGAATGTCATTTTATTTTATTTTAGTGGTTTTTATTATTATTTCATAATAATAATTTTATAATAATAATAATATAATAATAATATAATGTTATATTATATTATAATTTCAATGTATTATAATGTCTATATATATACTACTAGCTGAACCCGGCACGCGTTGCTGTGCCATGTCTCTCTCTCTCTCTGTGTCTCTCTCAGTCTCTCTCTCTCTCTCTCTCTCTCTCTCTCTATCCCTATCTACCTATCTCTCTCTCTCTATAACTTCCTGTGTCTGTCTGTCTCTCTCTCTCTATCTATCCCTATCCTTATCTATCACTGTCTCTCTCTCTGTATATTATTCTCCATCACACACTCTCTCTATCTCTCGCTCTGTCTGTGTCTCTCTATCTCTCTGTACTCACTCTGTGTGTATCACCCAGTCTCTCTCTATCTACCACTCACTCTCTCTCTATGCCTATCTATCACTCCCTCCCTCCTCCCCCCTCTCTCTCTTTCTCACTCTCACTCCCCCCCTCTCTCACTATCTCATCCCCCCTCTCTCACACGCACACTCTCTCTCACTCTCTCACTCCCCCTTCTCTCTCTCACTCCCCCCTTTCTCTCTCTCTCTCACTATCTCTCTCTATCACTCCCCCTCTCTCTCTCACTCTCTCTCTCTCTCTCTCCCCCTCTCTCTCTCTCACTCTCTCTCTCTATCACTCCCCTCTCTCTCTCTCACTCTCTCTCTCTATCAGTCCCCCCCTCTCTCACTCTTTCACTTCCCCCTCTCTCTTTCTCACTCTCTCTCTATCACTCACCCTCTCTCTCTCTCTCGAAGTTCCGCCTCTCCTGGCGAGAAGTCCTCCACGGGACTACACTTCCCAGAAGGCCCCGCACGGCTACTTCCGGCCACGGAGGTTTCTGGGAAGTGTAGTGCGGCGCCCAAGAGCAGCTCCGGGATGGGGGACGTGCGGGCAGCGCCGTTCCTGCCTCCTGCACTTGCTCTTAGGCGTCCTCCAGCGTCCTCGAGGGGTTGCTGGACCCAGAGACCAGGGCGGTGTGGGCGGTGTTGTGTCCGGCTCTTCTGCGGCCTCCTAGCTCGCTTCCCAGATGGTCCCGGTGGCGCCCGAGTGGGCCGGGGCCGGGAACGGCAGGGAGACGGGCGAGGAGGCCGAGGAGGTAGAGGAGGAGGGGGTTAGGGCGCCGCCGGTGTGGCTGCAAAGGTCCTGGTGAGTGAGGAGAGAGGGCGACAAGATGGGTTGGTGGGTTGGGGGGGGTGAGTGTGCCTGCACGATAGCTCTCCCTCTCTCCTGCGCTCGCGGCCAGTGCAGAATGGGATGCAATGGGCGGTTTTTGGGGGCAGTTTTTGGGGGGGTTGAAAGGTAGGGAGGTGTTTTTTTGTGCCACGAATGTACCCTGTGGTCTGGGGAAATGTGTTGGGTGAGTTTTGTGGTTGGGGGGCCTATAGTTTTCCCACGCATAAGCGTCAAAACCGGACCGTCTCTTTTTATATATATAGATAATATAATAATTATGATATTAATACTAATGAATATTTCTTGATATATTAATATGTTAATATTAATGCTGTGTAATTTATAGTAAATATAGTAAATAAATAAATAAATAATGTAGATTAGAAAGTAGTTCAGCCTTTAGGTGCGGCCCTCCATCATATTTTTTGGCTCTCGTGTGGCCCCTTGGAAAAAATAATTGCCCACCTCTGCTTTATAGGAACCAGAATGAATGCTTAGGACAACGTGGTGGCTTGTAGATCATATTCTTTTGCAAAATGACGAGTCCTTCCTGCCTATTTCCCTGTGATAAGTTATGTTTTTGCCTTCTTCCACATTCTCTTTTTCTTAAAGGAAGTGCGCGCTCAATCTTTTGAGACGCAGCAGCAGCAAGCCTTTCTTCTCAAAGAATAAATCTCGGCTGTTTACGTAACAGGCTTTGTTTTTGCAAGACAGGCATGCTTTTAATTATATTTCCTTTGAAAAACAATGTTTGAAATGAAGGGGAAAGGGAGCAGCATAAAAAAAGGAAACATGAAGGAAAGGAGAGCCTGTGTTGAATGTCAGGAAAAGCATCTTTGACCGTTTGCCATCTTTGAATGCCGAAGGGAGAAGTCTCCAGGAGAAGGGCCAGAGTAAGAGAGTTTGAACCAATTTCACACCCTGGAAAAAGATGCTGGGCGCACATGAAAGGGGGAAGCAAAGAATGGCAAAAGTTATGTTGAGCATCAAGAAAAAGGATCCTTGACAGGAAGTCCTATTGGAGTTTGGAGAAGTTTCTCAGGGGACGTGGTGAGTGCAACAGAGCTTAAGAAGGTCGGACGCTTTGCTTCCATGATGGGTCAAGTGATACGTCGCAGGCAGATTTTGCCCAGTTTAGTAAAAAGAAATGGGATGTAACCCTTTTTCATAAAATGGGGATAGAAATCCCCCATCTTTTCTTCAAACCCTTATAAGCCAACACTGCGGATACTAGTGTGTTGGTGATATTTTTGCTATACTGTATACCAGTGTTTCCCAACCTTCCTAATGTCATGACCCCTTAATACGGTTCCTCATGTTGTGGTGACCCTGAGCCATAACATTATTTCTATTGCTACTTCAGAACTGTAATTTTACTATTGTCATGAATCGTAATGTAAATATCTGATACGCAGGATGTATTTTCATTCACTGGATCCAATTTGACACAAATACCCAATACGCCCACATTCGAATACTGGTATGGATGCGAGGGGGGTTGTAGTTGCTGGGATTTATAGTTAACCTACAACCAAAGAGCATTCTGATCCCCACCAACGATGGAATTGAACCAAACTTGGCACACAGAACTCCCATAATCAACAGAAAATACTGGACAGGTTCTTGGGCATTGACCTTGAGTTTTGGAGTTGTAGTTGAGCTACATCCAGAGAGAGTGGACTTAAACAATGATGAATCTGGACCAAACTTGGCACAAATACTCAATATGCCCAAATGTAAACACTGGTGGAGTTTGGGGAAAATAAACCTTGACATCCGGGAGTTGTAGTTGCTGGGATTTATAGTTCACCTACAATAAAAGAGCATTCTGAATGAACCCCACCAATGATAGAATTGGACCAAACTTCCCACACAGAAGCCCCATGACCAACAGAAAATACTATGTTTTCTTATGGTCTTTGGCAACCCCTTTGACACCCCACTCGCAACCCCCAGGGGTCCTGACCCCCAGGTTGAGAAACACTGCTGTATACCAAAGATACTTGTTCCTCCTAGTTTTCTCTGCAAAGCCCTATAGTGCCAACTCACCGGGACCTAACTAGTAGTGGCTGAAGGTTTTAATGTTAGTGGAGCAACTCTGAGTTTTAACCCATACTTTAAAATAAGCTATCCAAAGTGCCGTAATAATTTAGGAGGCAGGGTTTAGCCCAATGGATAACTGTTTTAGAATGTAAACTAAAACCCAGGGCAGAGTCATAGCTCCATTGACAACGGAACCAAAGCAAGTCACCTAAATTGCAGCCCAAATTCTTTGGCTACAATAGTCCCATGCCTCTTGTGGATTAGAAATTTGTCAACCCATGTCATAGAAGGACCACGTCTATCCATCTAACTGCCAACCAGTTGTTTCATCTTCTAGGATGTATTGGCCTTTGTCATTGAGTCAGCTTAAACTTGTGATAACCCTTTAAATCTCTTGGGAGGATTGGAAAGGCCCTGAAATTTGGTTTTTTTCTGCAGCAGAAGTATTTCTTCACATTCTTTATGGCTTAGAGTATCCTAGAACAGTGTTTTTCAACCTTTTTTGAGCCACGGCACATTTTTTACATTTACAAAATCCTGGGGCACACCACCAACCAAAATGACACAAAATGACACACTATCACAGTAATACATACAGTTAATATGTTTTTAATGTATTTATACACTCAGTGTGAAACCTGGGCCTGTTTCGATGAACACAACATAGATATCCTGGCAGGAATGGCAGAAAGACACACACGAAGGTCTTCCTCAACAGCTGGGAGTTATAGTTCACCTGCAATCAAAGAGCATTCTGAACTCCACCAATGATGGAATGGAATCAAACTTCCCACACAGAACTACCATAACCAAGAGAAAATACTATAAGAGTTTGGTGGGCATTGACCTTGAGTTTTGGAGTTGTAGTTCACCTATATCCAGAGAGCACTGTGGCGGGGAGGGAGGAAGACGTGGGGCGACTCTGTGCAGTAGCGCCCGCACAGGTCACGTCTTCCCCCCTCCCCCCTCCCACAGAAGTGGCAGCGTGAGCAAAGCGAGGCAAAGCAAGCAGAGCAAGCAGAGCGAGGCTGGGAAGAAGGGAGCCCGAGTGGAGAAGAAAAAGTGTTCGGCAGGAGAGGGAAGAAAGGGGATTGGAGGTACCAATTTCCCACGGCACACCTGATGATCGCTCACAGCACACTAGTGTGCCACGGCACACTTGTTGGGAAACACTGTCCTAGAAGGTAGGAAAATATCCTACAAGTCTAAACTGAAGCTATTGTATTTTGGAAATATCATGAGTTGATGTTATGAGGAGCAAGATGGCGCCGGTGTAGGAGCAGCTCGCAGGGGCGCTCCGCCTTCGCCCATCAATATCTGCTTCTAAGACACCCGAGGTTACCTCCAATGCAGGGGAAGAACTACCCTCGGCCAGAGTTGACCCCCGTGTCCCTTTAGGGGCCGGTGTGGGTCCTCTATGTGACGGTCTTGAGACGGTGGAGGATTGCGGGGATGACGATGAGGACTTTTACAACTACTGTCTGAGCCTGGAAGCCGAACTGAAGGCACAGAGGGGCTCCGAGATGATCCCCCCTCCACCCCAGACTCCGTCTTCGCAAGGTCCAAACCCCTGGAGGGCTATGCGTCCCACCTCCACTGCAGAGGTGAGGCCCCTGCCCTTGTACCAGCTTTGGAGGGAATTTGGCCTCTTGGAATCGAAGTTCAGGGAGTTTGGAGAGCATCTACGGCGTGTCACCGCTGGCACCCCAGTGGATTTCCCGACTATGGATGGCCACCTCCCCCCCGCAATAAGCGAGGAAGGGGAAGTAAGGGATGAGGACGATGAGGGCGCCTCCAGCCGAGCTTCAAGCCCTGGGGACCCTCTTGACTTCCTCTGGGAGCATTCCTGGGATGTCCAGATGGAGAGCCAGTTAGGAGACCAGCTGATGACTTTGACTGACAACCTACCTCAGATTGGTGAGCTGATTGAGGGACTGCTGAGCGGGTGGGGAAGAGCGGTGGAAGCCCATGGTCGCCGTGCCGGAGGTCGGTGGAGCCTTGTCCCATCCAGCGGCCAACTCCGGGAGCCGAGACCCCATTTGACATCAAGCGGGTGTTGGAGCACCGGACGCTTCCCCGGCCGAGGCGCACCTCGCTGTCGCTCTCTGACAAAAAGGAGCTGGAAGAGCTGAGGGCGGGAGGCAAGATGGCGTGTGGCCTTGAGGACGCTCAGGGAGACTATGCCTCGCCCCCCCTGCCACCGGCTGAAGAAGGACCATGGCGCAGGCGCACTCGCCATCAGCGCCGGCGCCGGAAGAGAAGCTCTGGAGCGGCCGCCCCCCCAGCCGCTGATGACGAATCAGAGGCGACGCAGGAGGTGACGCAGGAGGCTCCCCCGGCCCCCCACCCTTTGGAGGGGGGCGGGGTGAAGAGAAGACGCCGCCGGAAGCGCCGCTGCCGACGCGTGCGCCGTGGAGGCAGGCCGTCTTCGACGTCCACTTCTGCGTGTGGGGAGAACGACGACCAAGAGAGCGAAGATCAACAGCGCCACCTAGGCGCTGGAGGACTGCTATTACAGCTGCCAGCATCAGCGCCAAACTCCAACCTCCAGGTGAGGACCCAGTTTTTGACTCTGGGCTCCCTGGAGCCGGGGAGGGAAACAGCCACAAGAGCTTCGGAATCCACCAGCTGTGACCATCGGACCAGAGGTCCAGGAGCTCCCGCCGAGACGAGGCCGGCCCCTAGACAAAGATTGTCCTTGGGGCAACTTCCTGAACCGAGGAGAGGACCTGCTGACATTTCTGGCCCCCCTCCGACGTCTCCCACCAAGTCAGAGGGTGGGAGATATAGATCCAGGACCTTCTGGGGAGCGGGCTTCAACAGCTGGAGCCGCAAGGATTCGACCGGCCCCGCTCCCCTCCCCCCTCAGTTTTCTGGTTCTCCCGGCCCTCGTCCCGATGGACAACGACAGCATCCCCCTCCTTTTCAGAGGGGGAGCAGGAGGCCAGATACTTAGCCCATCCATCGGATGAAGAGGTGCAGGGGCGGGCAATACGCGTGATCTCGGGGAGGGGTAATAGGGACGGTAGCCGTAGGCCTTATGAGAGAGGGCGGAGGAGCCGAAGAGAGGCTCGTCCTCCCTCTGACCTACGAGCTATCCCAAGGCACGCAGTTGGGGAGCTCCTATCTACCTCTCCTCCAACTCTGATACTGGCCAACACCAGGTCCATGCGCAACAAGTCCGGGACCATCAGGGACCTCCTCTTGGAGAGGGAGGCCGATTTAGCCTGTCTCACGGAGACTTGGCTACAAGAGGGCGACGATGTCATCTTGCACAAACTAACATCACCTGGGTTTGTGGCCAGTTATCAGACGAGGACAGAGGGGCGGGGGGGGGGGAGGGGTGGCCATCCTCAGTCGAAACAAATTCAATTCCAGGACGATCCTGACAGCGAACATCCCCGGGATGGAGTGTGCGGGCCTGGTATGGGACCTCGGTGAGAGTGTAGCCTTCCTGCTGGTGTACCGTGCACCCAACACACCAGCAGGAAGTCTGCCTAAGCTGCTGGAGGTGGTTGCGGAGTGGGCATTGAGGTTTCCTAAGCTTATTGTCTTGGGGGACTTCAATGTCCACGCCAACACCACCTCCCCATCGATAGCAGCCATGGACCTGGTGTCCACCATGGAGGCACTAGGACTCTCACTTTGTAAGACCGGCCCCACGCACCAAGCCGGACATACTTTAGATCTGATCTTCGCTGCCGGAATTCAGGTGATCCTAACCTCCGTTATGGAGGTTCCATGGTCGGATCACAGTGTCCTGGAAGTCCGACTGGATTTGGTTCCCCCTCCCGGTAAGGGTGCCGAACCTATTCTGGTTCGCCCGAAGAGACTTATGGAACCCACTAGGTTCCTGAATGCTCTAAGGGATTGAGAACTCCCCAGCGACTCGGTCGACGGGCTTGTGGAATCTTGGAATACCAACCTTTCCACTGCCCTAGACGAGATCGCCCCCAGGCGCTCTCTCATCCCCCGTAGAAATCGCTCGCCATGGTACACCGAGGAGTTGCGAGCGATGAAGCGGAAGAAGAGACAGCTAGAGGACGTGTGACGGAGCCTCCGTGACGAAGCATCGAAATCGGCTTATAAACAGTTCAAAGAGGTGTATGAGCAAGCTATGAAGGAAGCCAAAAAAGTCCACTTTTCTTCCCTGATAGAGTCGGCTAGCTCACGCCCAGCTCAATTGTTTAAGATAATTCGGTCTCTGACAGCAATCCCAACTGTCCCAAACGACAGGGGTTTGGCTCCAACTGCTGAGGCTTTCCAGAGCTACTTTGCCGACAAGATTTCGACTCTCCGCCAGGACATCCCTGCCACTCTTGATACAGTTAGTGAACTCGAGACTCCGCCGCCACTCGGCGGGCCCACCTTCACCCGTTTCCAATTGCTGGACGCAGCAGCTGTCGACAAGTTACTTGCTGCAGCTAGACCAACTACATGCTCCCTCGACCCGTGCCCCACACTCCTGGCTTGGTTAGAGCGTGCACGGGAGGGGCTTGCAGGCCCTGAGGCCCCTGGGCACGATCAGAAATAGCTCCCTTGAGAAAGGAGTCTTCCCGGGGGGACTGAAAGAGGCAATGGTGAGACCGCTGCTGAAGAAGCCGAATTTAGATCCTTCGGCTCCCTCCAATTACCGGCCAGTTTCCAACTTGCCTTTTTTAGGCAAGGTGATTGAGAGGGCAGCAGCGGATCAGCTGCAGCGGTTCTTGGAAGACACAGCTGGATTTGATCCCTTCCAGTCCGGCTTCCGTATTGGGCACGGGACGGAGACCGTGCTTGTCGCCATTACAGACCAACTTCGCCGCCAGCTGGACCAGGGCGGATCAGCCCTGCTTATCTTGTTAGACCTGACAGCAGCATTCGACACGGTAGATCACGCATTGTTGACCCACCGTTTAGCCGGCTCCGGGGTTGGGGGGACCGCCCTTAAATGGGTGGCCTCCTTCCTCCGGGACCGGGGACAACGTGTGGAGGGGGTGGGAAGGCCTCCGGGAGACTCCCACTTGACTGTGGGGTCCCCCAGGGGCCATCCTCTCCCCTTATTATTCAACGTGTATATGTGCCCCCTGGCCCAGCTGGCCCGCGACTTTGGTCTGGAGTGTTATCAGTACGCTGATGACACCCAGCTTCTGCTGAGAATGGACGGCAGGCCAGACACCGTACCCGATTGTTTCCATCAGTGCCTGGAGGCCGTGACTGGTTGGCTGCGGGCCAGCCGGCTGAAGGTGAATCCGTCGCCCTGGGCTGGGTGGGTGTCGGTTGCCTACCCTGGATGGCGAGCAGCTTAGCCCGTCATCTTCGGTTAAGAGCTTGGGTGTTCAGTTGGACTCCCTGCTGACCATGGAGTCCCAGGTCTCTGCGGTCAGCAGGGTGTCCTTCTTTCACCTACGACGGGCTAGGCGACTGGCACCCTACCTGTCCAGGACCGACCTGGCGACGGTAATCCAAGCGACGGTCATCTCGAGACTGGACTACTGTAACGCCCTCTACGTTGGCCTTCCCTTGTCGACAATTCGGAAACTCAAGCTAGTGCAGAACGCCGCTGCTCGCTTGCTGACGGGTTCGCCGTTGAGGGAGCACATCACGCCCATTCTTCGGCAGCTGCACTGGCTTCCTATCGAGTACCGAATCGCCTTCAAGATGTTGGTATTGACCTTTAAGGCCTTACACGGTCTAGGGCCTGCGTACCTGAGGGACCGCCTTACCCCGTATTTACCCCCGAGATCACTGCGGTCAGATGAACAGAATCTGCTGACGGTACCACCAGTCTGCTCCTGCCACCTATCTGTAACCAGACAGAGAGCCTTTTCTGCAGTGGCTCCAGTGCTGTGGAACTCTTTGCCGGACAGTGCTCGAGCCACCTCAGAGCTGGCTCCATTCAGAAGGGCTTGTAAGACCGCCCTCTTTGGACTAGCCTTTAATTAGGCATAGAAGGATTGTGCCTCTAGAACTATGTATGTCACCCTGCACCTCGAAGTGTGTCAAATTGTGTTTTTAATGTGTTTTATGCTTTTATTGTAGGGCCTCATGTCTGTGACATGAAGCCCATTTATATTGCTGTTATCCGCCCCGAGCCTGTGGGGAGGAGCGGAATACAAGATTGAAGAAATAAATAAATAAACAAATAAATAAATGTAATTGACTGAAAAATACGTATGATGAGGAAGATAGACATCCCAAGTTTGTGAGACTTCAGCAGGACCTTTGATGACCAGGGGTCAGAGAGGTGTCGCATTTAAGCAGTGCAAGGCCAAGGGACTTTTTATACGTGTGCATACAATCACATAAGTCAGACAAATTGATCACATATATAGGACACTTCCACACATGGCTTAAACGTGTGCCAAAGTGTGTTTAAAAAACCCTCTTTGGCTTGGGTTTAAGTCAACCCCTCAAAAAAAACCTTAGGGCTTTTCCAGGTGGGGGTGAGGTGTCTACATGTAGTCCCAAAAACAAATGAGATGGCATGCAGCCACCCCGAACCCCCCCCCCCCCCAAACAACCCCATTTTAAAAAACAAAACCTTACCTGACTACCATTATTTTCCTCCTCACACCCTCCTGGTAGGACGAAATGACATGCCAGGGGAATGGGACCAGGAGGCTTACTCCCCCCCCCCCCAAATCTCTTGGCACCCTCACACCAGGAGGATGTGAGGAGGAAGGTAGTGAGGGCTGGATACATTTTTTAAAAGATTTCCCGTACATTGGGAAGTCTGACTTGGCCACGGTGGTCCACGCTCTGGTTACATCCCGAATAGACTACTGCAACGCTCTCTACGTGGGCTTGCCTCTGAAGACTGCTCGGAAGCTGCAATTAGTCCAACGTGATAAGTCAGTGATAAGTATTTATTTATTTATTTATTTATTCAATCGTGTATTCCGCTCCTCCCTGCAGGCTCGGGGCGGATCACAGCATACAATAAAACATACAGCATATGATAAAAACATATAACATACAATAAAACATAAAACAATATTTCAATAATAAAATTCACAGGAAATGTGGATTCCTTGAACTCAAAGTATAAAACACACCAGGCCAGACCAGTTTAATTAAAAGCCAGTCTAAAGAGGGTGGTCTTGCAAGCCCCCCGAAAAGGGACGAGCTCTGGAATAGCTCGAGTGTCGTCTGGAAGGGAATTCCACAACATAGGAGCCACAGCAGAAAAGGCTCGCTGCCTAGTTGTGGAAAGGTGGCATGGGCGGATAGATGGAACAAGTAGCAGATTCTGCTCTTCTGAGCGTAGCGATCTCAGGGGGACATACGGGGTAAGGCGGTCCCTCAGGTACACAGGCCCTAGACAGTGAATGGCCTTAAAGGTTAAAACCTACACCTTGAAGGCAATTCGGTACTCGATGGGAAGCCAGTGCAGTTGCCGTAGGATGGGAGTGATGTGCTCCCTCACTGGTGCTCCCACCAGCAAGCGAGCAGCGGCATTCTGCACCAGCTTGAGTTTCCGGATTGTCGACAAGGGAAGGCCAACGTAGAGGGCGTTACAGTAGTCCAATCTCGAGATGACCGTCGCTTGGATCGCCGTGGCCAGGTTGTCCCTGGACAGGTAGGGTGCCAGTCGCCTAGCCTGTCATAGATGGTAGAACGAGGTTTTGCTGACCATGGAGACCTGAGTCTCCATGGACAGCAAAGGGTCCAATTGGACACCCAAGCTCTTAGCAAGGGGTGACGGGCTAAGTCGCTCGCCATCCAGGGTAGGCAACCGGCACTCATCCAGCCCAGGGCGACCGGACCACAAGATCTCCATCTTCGACGGGTTCACCTTCAGCCGGCTGACATGCAGCCATCCAGTCACGGCTTCAAGGCAGAGATGGAAACAATCAGGTACGGTGTCCGGCCTGCCGTCCATTCTCAGCAGAAGCTGGGTGTCATCAGAGTACTGATAACACTCCAGACCAAAGTCACGGGCCAGCTGGTATGAACCTCAGGGGCAGCTGATTTTGTGTATTATCCACGACACAAATGAATCAGTGACCTCCAGTTATTCAGATTTGAGCAGTCACAAAAGTCTACTGTAATTCTGCAGATGGCTTTAGTTCAGCGCTAGGTTTCCAGGCCTACTTGCTTGAAATGTGTGTTTGGCTGGGCTATTTATTTTATTTGGTTAACAGACCTCGCTATGTTCATTTGATCTGGTTACGGGTGAATGTGTGTAATAAATCCTATTTAATATGGGGCTAGATAAGTACATTCCATACTTCACGAACCGCTCACGCAAAGTTATGCAGTTCCACTTATTATTTTTACAAACCTTAAGAAAGGGCACCTTGAGAAACGCAACTTTCGCCCGTCCGTCCACCCGCCCAACTTACACAAAATTCATTAAGCTCCTCTTTGAAGACCCTTGAGATATGTTTTATTATAAACCAACAAACCATTGCTTGCCCGCGCTCAGCGCCGTTTGCCAGAAATAAGCACAACGAGCATATGTTTAGTACTTAGGAACTGTTTTGGAAACTTAAAAAGCACAGTGTGAAGAGGAAAACGAAACCCGAAACCTTCCCTCCTGCTCCCAGACAAGCAGACAGCCACATCATGTGTCGCTGGCTGGACCAGGCGCGCACAAACTGTGGAAACGTCTGGCAAGATAGAATGTACCCTCAGCTGGAGGAAAATGACTCAGGAGTCACATGACGTCTCAAGTTGCAGGGGCTTGGAAGCAAACTTTATGAAGCCCGTTCATCATAAGTTAATGAACCTGGGGATTGAAAGCATGAACTACACGGATAGCGGGCCACAGCATCTTCATCAGAGCGTGCTGAGCTTCTTCATTTACAGCTTGCTATGGGCACACCATTAAATAAAAGCCATGCTGACTCTGCCCGGGAGGCTTCTGATTGCTTTAGGCACATTACGATATATGCTCGTGTCCTTGTTGTATAAGTCAATGGCAGGTTTGGGGGCCAAAGGTATCGATTTTGATGTGAGCCATGGATAACTCCAAGGTCATTCTGCAGAGAGAGGGAAATGCCAGTTCCACCTCAGGGGGGTCAGCCACATCTGGTCACTACTGCCATTTCCCTACCCAGGCATTCAAAAAGGCCAAAAAGGGTGCCTAGACAGGTAGAGAGGCGTGGGGGTGTCAATTATTATTTTAGATTCTCCCCGGATAGAGTACCTCCTTTTGCTACTCTGCTGAACAAAGGAGAGGGTTCCTTTTTTAGATAAGAGTTGAGGTACAGTACTCACATTGAGTGAATTGAGGGTTTTTTGTGTCATTTTTAACCCTTTTTTTGTGTCAGGGGCGACTTGAGAAACTGCAAGTCGCTTCTGGAGTGAGGGAATTGGCCGTCTGCAAGGACATTGCCCAGGAGATGCTCGGATGTTTTGATGTATTACCGTCCTTGTGGGAGGCGGTAGAATAGGCCTGGGCGATATCATCAGATCTCTTT
This sequence comes from Anolis apletophallus, assembly GCA_030556195.1. Taxonomy (NCBI): domain Eukaryota; kingdom Metazoa; phylum Chordata; class Lepidosauria; order Squamata; family Anolidae; genus Anolis; species Anolis apletophallus. The sequence continues at coordinate 204,602,543 of JARBWK010000003.1, forward strand.
GTTACTAGTAATATAATCGTAATTAATTGACTTTTAAAGTGATTACGAGGAGAGTGAGGGAAACCAGAAGTAGATGGTCAATTATGAAGTTTCCGTCGCCATCTTCGAAAAGGATCGGAACTGTAAAACAAACATGGCTTGGAAGCGCTTTTCTGCCTTCTCAAGTCAGTCTGACGTGGGAAAGGAGCAAAGCGCTTCCTACTCGGGTTTAACAGGGCTCTTGGCCCAGGTCCTTCTCTCCTGGGAGTCCAAAAATACATGGAGGGACAATGCCTGGTGTAGACACACAGACTGTAGCTACTAGGCCTGGGCGACCCACAAAAAAAAATTGGGTACGGCAAATCATTAATTGCCTGAAATATCTTAATTGCTGAGGAAATAAACTGCCCACTTTTAACAAAGAAAAGGCGAACTATTGCTTTGGCTGTGGAAATCGCATTTAGTACTGACCTCTGTCGGGGAGATGTCCATGTGCCTGACCAGTGAAAGGTAAATCCCAGGTATTTGAAACGAGTGACTTGTTCAATTTCGCAACCAGCTAATTTCCAGTTGTATGTCACGATCACGGACTTAGCGGGCCCCTTAATCACACACACAGAGACGTACTGAAGGCTAACTACTTTATTGAGTATAAAAACAGTTCTAAAGAGTATATAGTCCAATAATATGCAAGGGTCCAAAAGGTGTTAAGCAAGTAGTCCAAAGTAACGTAGCAATAAGCTGGAAGCTGGGCAAGGCTCCGCAAACCACTGCGGATCAGGAAACAGGGCAAGGCTCCGCAAACCACTGCGGATCAGGAAACAGGGCAAGGCTCCGCAAATCCCTGCGGATCAGGAAACAAGGCAAATGCAAGGCGAGGCTTGATGACCACGGCTGGCTTGTGGTCCCACTCCGCTTCACGCCTATTCAGGAAAGACGTGGCCGGAGAACTGAGGATGCGTTCCCACGGATCCTGTACTTAATCCCTCGGCCGAGGTCCGCGCCGCTCTAGGCGTCTTCGTCTCCAATCTCTACTCACGGACCTCGGTCGGTCTAGGACCCTAGACCAAGCCCTCCTAGTAGACTCAATGTCTCTTCTCCTATCGAAGGAGCGACCTTGCCTCTCAGCAGCTGTGTCGCTATCTTCCTGAGAACTTTCCTCCCTGGCACTTTCCCACTCGGCTTCGTCCATGTTTACACTTTCAAGTTCCTGGGAATTCCTCCCCCCGGGGTGTTCATAACTCCCTTCGCTGCTTCTCATCTCCACCTGGTGATCGGAATCTATGCTAGGCCCAAACAACATCTCATCCCATGCCAAGCTCTCCGTGGGCGACTGAGGCCCATCCGAAGGGCCCTGTGCTTCGCCCCAGTCATCTAGCTCATCCTCTGAATCCACCTCTGCTGCTGCAGGCCCTAATGCTAATGGAACCCCAGGGCCTATTCCCAGCCCTCCAGGCACAAACGAGAACTGCTGTGCTACACTATTCCCCCCCCCCCCTCAGGGCCCCTCCTAGGCCGCCCACGAGGTTTGGGTTTGTCAGGGTACTTGCGGTGAAAACGAGCCACCAGATCCGGAGCATGGACATCCCGAGCCCGGGTCCATGAACGTTCTTCTGGGCCCAGCCCCTTCCAGTCAAGCAAATACTCCAACTTCTGGTAGCGGATGCGAGCATCCAAGATGTCCTGGACCTCCAACTCCTCCTCGCCATCGTGCAGCACAGGGGGAGGAGGCGGCTGCGTCACATCAGGCCGCACCCCCTTCGCCGGGCGGAGCAACGAACGATGAAACACCGGGTGGAGCTTCATGTCCGCTGGGAGTTGTAGTTTGAAGGAAACAGGCCCCACCTTCTCCAAAACTTTGTAAGGACCCAAAAATCTCGCATCCAGCTTGCGGCTGGGGCGCTGCGTAGGCAAATTCTTGGTGGACAACCAAACTTTATCCCCCACGAGGATCTCAGGACCCTCCTGGCGCCGCCGATCAGCCATCCGCTTGTAGTCAGCTTTCGCCTGGTCCAATTGGGTGCGTAGCAAGCCCTGAAGTGCAGTGAGCTCTCGAAGCCAATCCTTAGCCTCGGAAACGTCCCCAGACGGGTCCACCGGCGGGTAGAACCGAGGGTGGTGTCCATAGTTGGCAAAGCCCAGGAATCTTTGAATGTCTTTTTTGCTGGCCGGGGCCGCCCAGTCAACCACGGCTTGGACCTTGGTGTCATCCATGGCGATGCCCGTAGGAGAGATACGGTAGCCCAGAAAGTCCACCTCCCGCAGATCAAAAGCACATTTCTCCAGCTTAGCATAGAGCCCGTGAGCTCTGAGTCTCTGGAGCACCTCCTTGACATGGCGGTCATGGGTCGCCTGATCTGGAGAGAAGATCAGCAGGTCGTCTAAGTAGACCGCCAGATAGCGGTCCAGCAGGTCTCGGAAAATGTCGTTCATGAAATGTTGGAAACAGGCTGGGGCATTGCACAAACCGAATCCCATCACCAGGTATTCGAAACTGCCCCACTTGGTCTGGAAGGCCGTCTTCCATTCATCGCCCTGGCGAATCCGAACAAGATTGTAAGCCCCCCTCAGGTCCAGTTTAGTGAACACCTTGGCTCCCCGCATCCGCTCCAGGAGCTCGGGGATCAAGGGCAGGGGGTAACGGTTCCGGATCGTGATCTTGTTGAGTTCCCTATAGTCATTGCAAAGCCGCAACTCCCCCGATTTCTTCTTGACGAACAGAATCGGTGCCCCGGCCGGGGATTGGGAGGGCCGAATGAACCCCTTCCGCAGATTCTCATCCAGGAAATCTCGGAGAGCCTGTTGCTCTGGTTCCGAGAGAGGGTAGAGTCTCCCCCGCGGGATTGGGGCTCCCGGCTGCAGTTCAATGGCACAGTCATAGGGCCGGTGCGGAGGCAAGCGTTCCGCCTCCTTCTCACTGAAGACATCCCAAAATCCGGCATACTTCTTGGGCAGGGTGGCCACATTTTCCACTTCTTGAGCCTGGCATGCCCGAGCCATCATGCAGTGGCCTTGGCAATGGTCAGAAGAAAAAATTAGCTGTCTCTTGGCCCAGGAGATCTGGGGGTCATGGAGCGCGAGCCACACAATGCCCAGGACAATGGGGAAATCTGGGAGCTTGGTCACAAGAAAAGAAATGTCCTCTTTATGGGAGCTAGTCCACATCCTGGTAGGGGCTGTATATTGAGTCACAGCCCTGGTTTTCAAAACTCTCCCATCGATAGTCTGGACACCCTTGGGCTCTTGGAGATCAAGAAATTTTAATCCAGCAGACTTGGCATAGTCTGCATCGATGAAGTTGTTGGTGGCCCCCGAGTCAATCATGGCATGGACCATCATCGGCCCATTTTCGGGGGACCACAGGCTGACCATTACAAGGAACAATTGTCCAGTCTTGGGTTCAGGGGGGAGGTTAGCGACGTCGGCCGAGTGAGCGAACCCTCTTACACCCGGCCGGCCCTTTCCCCCGTCGCCTGGATGGCTTCTTCGGCCTCTGGGGCCCCTCCGAGGGCGGCAGAGGCCCTAGGAGTCTTCCCACGCGGTTTCTGGGGGCACTCCTTAGAAAAATGTCCAGCCCCCCCGCAGTACCAGCATAGGTTGAGACGCTGACGCCGAGCCTTCTCCGCCTGGTCCACTTTGGGCCGAACTGTCCCCAACTGCATGGGCTCCGGATCGTCAGGGCCAGCGGGGATCGGCAACTGCCGGGGTTGGAACTGCCCGGCCCCCCCTTCCCTCCTGGCCACAGGTTTCTCCATTGGGGCTTTGTCCCACCGCCTCCTGGTCTGCAATCCTGCTTCCAAACGGAGGCTCAGGGCAATGGCGGCCTCAAGATCAGCGGGCCGAGGATGTTTTAACATCTCCTGTTGCAGTTCCGAGGTCAGCCCCGCCGTGTAGTGATAACGCAACGCCGACACGTTCCAGTCTACCTGGGCGGCCAGGACTCGGAAGCGGGAGATGTACAGGGACAGGGAGAGATCTTTGACTGTCAGCCGGGCCAAATCCCTCTCAGCCAGCTCTTCATTCACGAGGGACCCCCGGGTCGCCCGGATCGCGGCTAGGAAAGCCCGCAGCGTTTTGGTATGGGGAGACTGAGCCCGGATCAACGCGGTGGCCCACGTTGCTGCCGTCCCTTCCATCAGGTTGTAAACAAACACCACCTGGGCTCGATCATTGGCGAACTCGTTGGGGCGCTGCTCCAAGTATAATTCCACTTGGCAAACAAACACCTCCACCTGAGCCGGGTTGCCACTGAAACGGGCCGGTGGGCTCACCCCCGGGTGCCGTCCGGCCCGGGTACGAAGTTCACCCAACTCCTGCTGCAACGCTTGCACTTGTACATCCGTCAAGTTAGCCATGGCGACCACTGGCGTGGAACGCTTCTTGCGGCGTCCCGAGCGGCGTCCCGTGGTGTGATAAGGGGTTCTTGGAGTTCTCCGGCCAGCTGTCACGATCACGGACTTAGCGGGCCCCTTAATCACACACACAGAGACGTACTGAAGGCTAACTACTTTATTGAGTATAAAAACAGTTCTAAAGAGTATATAGTCCAATAATAAGCAAGTGTCCAAAAGGTAGTAGCAAGATTGCCCAAAGTAACGTAGCAATAAGCTGGAAGCTGGGCAAGGCTCCGCAAACCACTGCGGATCAGGAAACAGGGCAAGGCTCCGCAAACCACTGCGGATCAGGAAACAGGGCAAGGCTCCGCAAATCCCTGCGGATCAGGAAACAAGGCAAATGCAAGGCGAGGCTTGATGACCACGGCTGGCTTGTGGTCCCACTCCGCTTCACGCCTATTCAGGAAAGACGTGGCCGGAGAACTGAGGATGCGTTCTCACGGATCCTGTACTTAATCCCTCGGCCGAGGTCCGCGCCGCTCTAGGCTTCTTCGTCTCCAATCTCTACTCACGGACCTCGGTCGGTCTAGGACCCTAGACCAAGCCCTCCTAGTAGACTCAATGTCTCGTCTCCTATCGAAGGAGCGACCTTGCCTCTCAGCAGCTGTGTCGCTATCTTCCTGAGAACTTTCCTCCCTGGCACTTTCCCACTCGGCTTCGTCCATGTTTACACTTTCAAGTTCCTGGGAATTCCTCCCCCCGGGGTGTTCATAACTCCCTTCGCTGCTTCTCATCTGCACCTGGTGATCGGAATCTATGCTAGGCCCAAACAACATCTCATCCCATGCCAAGCTCTCCGTGGGCGACTGAGGCCCATCCGAAGGGCCCTGTGCTTCGCCCCAATCATCTAGCTCATCCTCTGAATCCACCTCTGCTGCTGCAGGCCCTAATGCTAATGGAACCCCAGGACCTATTCCCAGCCCTCCAGGCACAAACGAGAACTGCTGTGCTACATTGTATCTACAAAATTTCTTGGAGGAAACCAAAATTATATTTTAAAAACCCTAATGTCTTTTTGTTCAAATCCTCAACCGTTCCACCGTCATTAGCTGTTCCAAGTCCATTTTCCAATTTCAGTTTTTCTGATGATGCTGGGGTTCCGAATGCTTACCCAAAGAATCAAGTTTTCACTCTTTTTTTAAAGGTCAGGAAGGAGGTGGTCAATCTAATACCCCTAGGCAGGGAGTTCCACAGCCGAGGGGCCACCACCGAGAAGGTCCTATCTCTCATACCCGCCAAATGTGCTTGTGAAGGAGGTGGGATTGAGAGCAGGGCCTCCTCAGATGATCTCAAGTTCCTAGAAGGTTCATAGGGAGAGATGTGTTCGGATAGATAAGCTGGGCCGGAACCGTTCAGGGCTTTATAGGCTAAAGCCAACACTTTGAATTGTGCCCGGTAGCAAATTGGCAGCCAGTGGAGCTGGCACAACAGCGGAGTTGTACGCTCCCTGAGCACCGCTCCTGTTAGTAACCTGGCTGTTGCACGCTGGACCATTTGAAGCTTCCGAGCAGTTTTCAAAGGCAACCCCATGTAGAGAGCGTTGCAGTAGTCTATACGGGATGTAACCAGAGTGTGGACCACCGTGGCCAAGTCAGACATTCCAAGGTGTGGGCGCAGTTGGCGCACAAGTCTTAACTGTGCAAATGCTCCCCTGGCCACCGCCGAGACCTGGGGTTCCAGGCTCAGCGATGAGTCCAGGATCACTCCCAGACTGCGAACCTGCACCTTCAAGGGGAGTGTAACCCCGTCCAACAACAGGCTGTAACTCTTTGCCCTGTTCGGCCTTGCGACTAACCAGGAGGACCTCTGTCTTGTCTGGATTAAGTTTCAATCTGTTCGCCCTCATCCAGACCCTCACAGCGGCCAAGCACCGGTTCAGGACCTGAACAGCCCCCTTAGTAGCAGCTGGGAAGGAGCGACAGAGTTGGACGTCATCTGTGTGAGTGATAACAAGCATAGCAGTGGATAGCCATACATTATATACAAAACCTTAGCAGATATAATTAAGAAAATAAAAGCTTAAATAATGGTCCAAAATGAAAAAATTCAGATTCACGCATTGAACTGTACAAAAATTAATGGCATTTGAATTTCCTTTCATGAACATCTGTGCTCAATACAGTAACAGAGTGTCTTCAGCTTCTTCAGGTTTTATTTGCTTTAAGTAAAGTCACTGGCAATCCTATCCTAAAATATCAGGTTGTAAGTCTTTAGAAAGGCTCCAGAACACTAAAAATAGACCTTAGTTGACTCAGGCATCAGGGCATGTTTATTTGAGTTGAAATTTGGCCCAGTTTTTATGAAAACTCTGCACAAATTCAGCAAAATATTTGTGAAATGTTGGGCACATTTGGACAAGGTTTCAGATCTTGGAAGCGTGGCCAGGATTTAGCCGTCAGGCACGAATAACAGCAATGCCCTGTGAACTTGTAGAAATGTCAAACACCACGTGCTTCCATGTTTTCCTTTCCTTTCCTTTCCACACATCTCCAACAGATCCTCTTTTCATGTTCTTGAAATCCAAGGAACATAGAAACTCACTGAAAATGGAAAAGCTTTCCCAAGCACTTTCGCGTTCCTATTTTTATTTCCTTTTCAAATAAACAACATATCATGACATGGAACATTACAAGACTATGTTCTGAACAGCATTCTTATAATGATTTATCAGAACATTATGAGGTTCTGTTAAATAATTGCCTCGTGTCAGTGTTAGTTCTACCTACATTTACACCAACCCAATTGAAGAGTCATTTGATCTCCAATTTGTGCGTGAATCAATTTTCAATGGCTTAAAGCAGTGTTTCCCAACCTTTTTTGAGCCGCGGCACACTTTTAACATTAAAAAAATCCAGGGGCACACCACCAACCAAAATGATACAAAATGACACTCTAACACAGGAAAGAACGGCTGGGGATGGTGGCCTGCTGGGAGCAGCTGCTGGGAGTGCCGAAGCTGGGGAGGGGGCGGAGCCAGGCTGTGCCATGCCCCGCCCCCTACCCCTGGCTTCACCTCTCCCAGTATCTGCTCCAGCCTTGAGGGGGCAGTGCCGAGCCAGCGGTGCCAGAGCTAGCACAATGCTGGGTTGGCACTGCCCCCTCAAGGCTGGAGCAGCTGCTGGGAGTACCGAAGCCGGGGAGGGGCAGAGCCATGCCCCGCCCCTCCCCCAGCTTCAGCTCTCCTACAGGCCGCACCATGCCCACCCCTCCCCCCAGCTTCAGCTCTCCTACAGAGGAGGAGCATGAGCGGTGGACGGGCTTCAGTGGGCGGGGCTCCTCCTCCATGCGGCTTCAGCGAGCGAGGGGCAAGAGTCATGGTGGGAGTCATGGCGGATTGGAGGCTGGCTGGGGAAACGGCCGAAGGAGGCGGCGCCCCGGTCCCTTCTTCTTTTTCTTCGCCACTGCCCAGCCCTTCCTCTTCCTCCTTCCACAAGCAGCAGGAGTTCAGCAGGAGGGGGGGGGAGGAAGGGGGGCAGAGAGCTTTTCCCGTGGCACAGCAGGAGGTCCGTCACGGCACACTAGTGTGCCACGGCACACTGGTTGAAAAAGACTGGCTTAAAGTGATATTTATATTTTTATTTATTTTTATTTATTTATTTGGCTCGGGGCGGCTTACATCAACACCACGATAAAATCACAATCTACAAAAGTATTAAAACCACAGAATAAAATGATTCCTAAAAGAAAGCACAGCAACGTATCACAGCTCAAAGGCCTGCCGGAATAAAACCAACTTGCAGGCCTTCCGAAAAGCCAACAGATTGCGCATGGCCCTAACCTCCGGAGGTAATGCTTTCCAGAGGACAGGGGCGATGATGGAAAACGCCCTTCTCCGTGTTGAAGTTAGATGGTATTGCTTGACACTGGGCACAGCTAAGAGGTTCCTCTCTTTAGATCTAAGTGTTCTCATGGGACAGTATGGGATAAGGCAGTCCCTCAGGTACACTGGCCCCAGACCATACAAGGCCTTGAAAGTCAAAACTAGCACTTTGAAGGTGATCCGGTACTCAATAGGGAGCCAGTCCAGCTCCCACAGAATTGGTGTAATATGGCAGCTCGCAGGAGCACCTGCGAGCAACCGAGCTGCTGCATTCTGCACCAGCTTGATTTTCTGGGTCACCGACAAAGGCAGTCCAATGTAGAGAGCGTTACAGTAGTCTAGCCTTGAGATGACCGTAGCTTGGATCACCGTGGCCACAACTTGTGATTGCACAAATAGAACATAGCCACCTGGCACATATGTCAGCCCGGCTAGATCACAAGAAACGTTCTGCCGTAGAGTGTAATCCTTATTGGGTTAGCATCACCATGGCCAATTGACTTGACACAAAGGCTAGTAGGGTGTTTTTTTTGCTGAATCTGAACTCTGTTGGCAATTTTGGCAATTATTTATGACTACCCTCACCCTATCCCCAGCTTGTTCCAACATTGTAGGACGTAGTTTCTCTGTTGACACAGTGTTTTTGAAAACAGCACAGTTTATAAGCACTATGCACAATTCAGCATTTATTTCATGAAGAAAAAACACATATAGGATAATTTATTTAGTTATTTATTTCAGAAAATTGTATTATCTTTGCAGCCAGCATGGTTTTCGGCAAAGGAATGTTATTTTCTGTACAAGAAATATTTTTATGCAGGAAATATCATTTTTGCACACGCACGCACACACATTCACATTTCACACAGATTAAGTCCCAAAATGGAAATATTCTTCTCCAAACAAGATTTTCCTTATCAGGATTTCTCTCTTTGGTTTAAAAGAGAGAACCATTTTGGTTCGCCCGAAGAGACTTATGGAACCCACTAGGTTCCTGAATGCTCTAAGGGATTGGGAACTCCCCAGCGACTCGGTCGACGGGCAGGTGGAATCCTGGAATGCCAGTCTTTCCACTGCCTTAGACGAGATCGCCCCCAGGCGCTCTCTCATCCCCCGTAGAAACCGCTCGCCGTGGTATACTGAGGAGTTGCGGGTGATGAAACGGAGGAAAAGACAGCTAGAGGACGTGTGGCGGAGTCTCCGTGACGGAGCATCGAAATCGGCCTATAAACAATTTAAAGAGGTTTATGAGCAAGCTATCAAGGAGGCGAAAAAAGTTTACTATTCCTCCTTGATAGAATCGGCTAGTTCACGCCCAGCTCAACTTTTTTAGATAATTCGGTCTCTGACAACAATCCCAACTGTCCCAAATGATAGGGGTTTGGCTCCAACAGCTGAGGTTTTCCAGAACTATTTCGCTTATAAGATTTCGATGCTCCGCCGGGACATTCCAGCCACTCTTGATACAGTTAGCGAACTCGAGACTCCGCCGCCACTCGGCGGGCCCACCTTCACCCGCTTCCAACCGCTGGACGCAGCAGCTGTTGATAAGTTACTCGCTGCAGCTGGACCAACTACCTGCTCCCTCGACCTGTGCCCCTCCTGGCTTATTAGATCTTGCCGGGAGGGGCTACGAGGCCCCCTGGGAAAGATCATAAATAGCTCCCTTGAGCAAGGAGTCTTCCCAGGGGGGTTGAAAGAGGCCATGGTAAGACCGCTGCTGAAGAAGCCGAATTTAGACCCTTCGGCTCCCTCCAATTACAGGCCTGTTTCCAACTTGCCTTTCCTAGGCAAAGTAATTGAGAGGGCAGCAGCGGATCAGCTGCAGCGGTTCTTAGACGACACAGCTGGACTTGATCCCTTCCAGTCCGGCTTCCGTATTGGGCATGGGACGGAGACCATGCTTGTCGCCATTACAGACCAGGGTGGATCAGCACTGCTTGTCCTGTTAGATCTGACAGCAGCGTTTGACACCGTATATCACACACTGTTGATCCACCATTTAGCCGGTTCCGGGGTGACTGCCCTTAAATGGGTGGCCTCCTTCCTCCGGGACCGGGGACAATGAGTGGAGGGGGGCGGGGAGGTCTCCGGGAGACTCCCACTAAACTGTGGGGTCCCCCAGGGGGCCATCCTCTCCCCCTTATTATTCAACATTTATATGCACCCCCTGGCCCAGCTGGCCCGCGACTTTGGTCTGGAGTGTTATCAGTACGCTGATGACACCCAGCTTCTGCTGAGAATGGACGGCAGGCCGGACACCGTACCCGATTGTTTCCATCTATGCCTTGAAGCTGTGACTGGTTGGCTGCGTGCCAGCCGGCTGAAGGTGAATCCGTCGAAGACAGAGATCCTGTGGCCCGGTCGGCCTGGGCTGGGTGGGTGCAAGTTGCCTACCCTGGATGGCGGGCAGCTTAGCCCGTCACCCTTGGTTAAGAGCTTGGGTGTGCAGTTGGACTCCTTGCTGACCATGGAGGCGCAGGTCTCTGTGGTCAGCAGGACATCTTTCTTCCACCTACGACAGGCTAGGCGACTGGCCCCCTACCTGTCCAGGAACGACCTGGCCACGGTAATCCAAGCGACGGTCATCTCGAGGCTGGACTACTGTAACGCCCTCTACGTTGGCCTTCCCTTGTCGACAATCCGGAAACTCAAGCTAGTGCAGAATGCCGCTGCTCGCTTGCTGGCGGGATCGCCAGTGAGGGAGCACATTACGCCCATCCTCCGGCAACTGCACTGGCTTCCTATTGAGTACCGAATTACCTTCAAGGTGCTGGTTTTGACCTTTAAGGCTTTACACGGCCTAGGGCCTGCGTACTTGAGGGACCGCCTTACCCCGTACATTCGCCTGAGATCACTGCGCTCAGATGAACAGAATCTGCTGTTAGTACCATCAATCCGCTCCTGCCATCTGTCTGCAACCAGACAACAAGCGTTTTCTGTGGCAGCTCCAGTGCTATGGAATTCTCTTCCGGATAGCACCCGAGCCATCTCGGAGCTTGCCCCTTTCCGAAGGGCCTGCAAAACTGCCCTCTTTGGACTAGCCTTCAATTAGACACACTGGTCTAGGAAAGCGCCTGGTTGTCCTTTACACTATGATGCGATGTAACGTGTTTTAATGTGTTTTTATGCTTTTACTGTAGGGCTACATGTCCGCGACATGTTGCCCATTTTATAGCTGTTATCCACCCTGAGCCTGCAGGGAGGAGCGGAATACAAGATTGAACAATAAAATAAATAAATAAATAAATGTTTTCATAGGTTCTTTCCCTCCCAACAGCATTTTGTGATCCATTGTAATGGATTAGTTTTTGATAATTATATAATTATAATTCATTTCCTTTCTACCTTTCTCTCTTCCTACATGAAACTATATATATTCCTCCACATATTGATTTGAAGATGACAGTAGGGCCTGGGGCAGACCTGGGCAACTGGCTAGGATTTCTGGGAGTTGAAGTCCAATATACCTGGAGGGCCGGCAATTGCCCAGGTCTAGTCTGGGGCCATGCTCTCGCGCTGCGCAAAGTATAGCCCTTGAACCACGTGTGCCTTTAAAGTTATGTGTTTTAGGTCTGCTCTTCTCACTGCCATGGTTTTGGCATTGTCTCTCCACTCTTGAAAAATGGCAATTTACTTTCTAAATATTTTTTTGGGGGGGATACACTATTTAAGAAACATAAATACCTGTAAACTCACCCCCCCCAACTCAAAAATAGATTTCCACCAATTCCCAGGTTTTATGGAATTGGAAGGGCATTTGTGGCAGTTGGTGTAGCATTTAGATCAGGCATGGGCGAACTGCGGCCTTCCAGGTGTTTTGTACTCCAACTCCCACAATTCCTATCAGCCTACCGGCTGTTAGGAATTGTAGGAGTTGACGTCCAAAACACCTGGAGGACCGAAGTTTGCTCATGCCTGCTTTAGGTGGTCCCTGAAAATAGGTCCCCAGACATCTTGACGTTTTCTACCTCTGCCACACAGTTTCGGGTGGGAAAAATCTTTATACTTTATTTATTTATTTATTATTTCACATTTGTCTGTCGCCCCCCCCCCCCCCAACGGCTCGGGGCGACTTACAACAGTTCGTAAAATACAATTGTCAGATAACTCATAATAACTCACAGTAATACCATTAAGATGGAATTACAATTAGAACAGTTGAAGCAACAAATGGAGTCGCCGTGGGCTGACAGCTACGCGGCGCGAGCTACAGTCTAGCTAACTCCGCTGGCTTGTTGGAACAGCAATGTCTTAACTGCTCTCCTGAACGGGAGGAGGCCCTGGGTGGCACGGGTGCCGGCGGGCAGTGCGTTCCACAGGGTTGGGGCTGCAACAGAGAAAGCCCGGCGGCGGGTTGCGGACAGATGGTAGGTCCTCACATTTGGGATGACCAGGAGGTTTAGCTCTTCGGAGCGCAGTGATTTGGTGGGATGATATGGGACGAGGCGGTCCCGCAGGTACACTGGCCCCAGACCATGTAAGGCCTTAAAAGTCAGGACTAACACGTTGAAGGCAATCCGGCATTCAATTGGGAGCCAGTGCAGTTCGCGCAGGATTGGCGTGATGTGGTGGCCAATCGGGACCCCCGCCAGGAGTCGCGCTGCAGCGTTCTGCACCAGCTTGAGTCTCTGGATTACTGACAGAGGAAGGCCAATGTAAAGAGCGTTACAGTAGTCCAGCCTCGAGATGACCGTGGCTTGGATCACTGTGGCTAAGTCGCGCCGGGACAAATATAACTTTGTTATATCCATAGTTAATAAACTTTCTCAAGATGTATTTCTCCTAAAATACACCTTTATGTTTAATTGTTCCCAGAAAATCGACCCTTTCCCCCCTCTATAGAAGTGTGGGCAGAGTATTCTTTCTTTCTGCCTTTCTGTCTTTCCTTCCTTCCAGGAATTCCCTTCAAGGACAAGAAAGATTGACCATACACTGGGACATAATGTATGGGACAAGCGGCAAGCGCAGGCAAGTGCCTGTAGCCCATTCCAGTCAGCCAAACCCAAGCTGTGCAATTTTGATCAAGCTCCCCTTGTCAAGTCAAGTAAAACAAAAATCAATCAATAAATAGCAGGAGAGGGAGCCCTTAAAGTGAAAAAGGAGAGCCCGTTTCCTGCAAAGGGAGCCGAGTTCTCGAAAACCGCTGCCATTTTGAGTCTCAAAGCAAAACACAGCAAGGAAGTGGATTCTTGGCATTGTTTCCTCAGGTTGTACGTTGAGAATTGAACCCTTTCTTTGGTGTCGTGGCCGTCTGGTGCTAGCCGGTCCTGGTGGTTTTAAACAGGTCTTTCAGAAGAGGAGCTGAGGTCAAAACCAGCCTGACCTTAGGAGTCACGTTTCCATCTGGGCTCCATCAGGCGTCCGCCCACACAGGGGTGCGCTTTTCGTTCTTAAAAAGGCCTTTTATGCCTGGTGTTGCTCGCTTGGAGCTGCTCACAGTTAATCAATGGGACCAAATATTTTCATTTGAAATGTGAAGCCAATAGGAATAGCTAAAGCAGGCTTAAATGAAAGCTGTCCGGCAAGCCTGACCACGAGCAATTCAGCCGACTCTGTAGGTAAATAATACTGCAGGAGGCGCGGCTGGAAGGGGTCTTTGGGAACAATGAATAATATAGGCAGGCAACTATCCTGGAAAGGTACTTCTGAAAATATTATTATTATTATTATTATTTCAATTTGTATACCACCCTTTCCAACAGGCTCAGGGTGGTTCACAACATACAAGCATAACATCAATAAAATAGCACTAAAACAATAAAAAACACCAGGACACTAAAACAAATAGCTGGCTAGCCTTATATTTCCAAGGACAATGTTAATGAATGGCCATTTAATAGTCAGCTGCATAGTTTGGGCTGCATGTACACACACACTTACTTTACTTTTTACTTACTTACTTACTTACTTAGGTGATCACTTTCAAGGTGTTAGTTCTTACTTTTAAGGCCTTGTATGGTCTGGGGCCAGTGTACCTATGGGATCGCCTGATTCCATATAACCCTCTGAGATCACTTCATTCAGAAGACCAGAATCTTCTAGACATCCCCAGTGTGAAGTCTTTCCACCTGACTTCGACAAGGCGCAGGCCATTTTCAATCATTGCCCCGGCTCTTTGGAATACGTTGTCACCGGAAACGCGGGCTCTCCAAAATTTGGTCACTTCCCGAAGAGCCTGCAAGACACACTTGTTTAGACAGGCCTTCGAAAGGTTGTGATTTTAGCTGCGTTTTTATTTGCTGTTTTATCTACTATCATATGTATGTTTTGCCCATTGTTTGCTTTATTGAATTATGTTGTAAACCGCCCCGAGCCACTGGGAGTGGGGTTGTAAAAGTCCAAATAAAATAAATAAATAAATAAATATCCACAGGTTCTGCACCCACAGATTCTGCCATTCGTTGATTGAAAATATGTTTTTAAAAATCCAAAAAGCAAACCTTGGTTTTGCCATTATATTAAACAGATACCATTGGATATCATGGGACTGGCGCTTCCATGGAAATTGGAAATACTAAGAATCCGTTGTAGCACTGATGAGCTCATCGCACGGGCTTTAAACAAAGTTAAGTTAGGAATGGTTTCAAATACTTAAAAAATGAAATGTTACCCTGGTCTAGGGTACAATGCACTTTGTCATTGCCTCACAATTCCTCTTTGACAATGTGATATTCCTCTAGCATTGTTTGTTGACCTCCCCCAATCACTGTAAAGGTAACAAAAATATACAAAGGAACAAAAGCAGTTAGGTTATCCTTCATTTAGTTACATTTCTGTTATAACTGGAAGAGAAGTGAATTACATCGCTGAATTGCCATTTATTCTTGGGAAAGCAAAATTATGGTGACTGTGATTCGAATCCCTCTCAAGCAGAGCGATTTTGAGCCTAAAAGAAAAGGAAGGCCAAAATTCTGACTAAAGCTTGCCAAGAAAATACTGCAAAGTAGGGTTGCCGTAAGACAATGTCAACATGTAGGCACATAGCAAGCAATGATCTGCTATTAATTATTTCCAGGCTCTGGATGAGAGTACAAGTATTCGCTGTTTGGATCATTGCTCATGGCCTATTACATTGACAGAAAAGTGATATGTCTAAAAGTAAGGTGAATTGAAAAGGAATAACTGGGATCCAGTGTTTTTATATCCAGGCTTTTGAACTATTGGATCTAGGGCTGCCATATGAATTTTATTTATTTATTTATTTATTTATTTATTTATTTATTTATTTATATTTCGGCTTCTATGCCGCCGAACTCCCGGGGGCTCGCGTCGGCTTACAGTAGCCACAAGGCACAGCAATACACAGTCGAGGGCAATTAAAAACAATAGTAACAATAAAAACAGATTGAACAGGGTTAATTAAAACAATGGTACAACATGTACTAAAGCTGAGAATTATTGGCGGCGAGTGGACCGGGCCTACCCATTAAAAGCCTGTTTAAAAAGGTGGGTTTTACAGGCCCGTCTAAATGGGAGGAGGTCCTTCATGGCCCGTGTTTCAGCCGGGAGGGCGTTCCACAGCACAGGTGCTATGACGAAGAACACCCTCCGGCGAGTTGATGTCAACCTGGCAAGTTTCACCGCAGGCACCTCTAGGAGGTTAGAATCCTCCGACCGTAGTGATCTCAGAGGGCAATATGGGGTGAGACGTTCCCTTAGATATGCTGGCCCCAGGCCGTGTAAGGCCTTAAAGGTAAGTACCAACACTTTGAAGGTAATCCGGTGCTCAATCGGCAGCCAGTGCAGATCCTGCAATATAGGTGTTATATGGCAACCTGCTGGGGAACCAGACAGGAGCCGGGCGGCAGTGTTCTGCACCAGCTTGAGCCTCCGGGTCACCGACATAGGAAGGCCAACATAAAGTGCGTTACAGTAATCTAGCCCCGAGATGACCGTGGCTTGGATCACCGTGACCAGGTCGTTCCGGGAGAGATAGGGGGCCAACCTCCTTGCCTGTCTAAGATGGAAGAACGCACTCTTGCTGACCGCAGAGACCTGGGCCTCCATGGTCAGCTGGGAGTCCAAATGGACCCCCAGGCTCTTGACGGAAGACGATGGGCATAGCGCCACACCGTCCAGGCTCGGAAGCTGGACATCCCTACCACCCGGGCGACCCAGCCACAAGATCTCCGTCTTCGCCGGATTCAGGGACAGGTACAGGGACAGGTACCTAAAAATAGGGAATTTTTCACAAAAATAAGGGACACTTCATAAGAACTTCAAAATCAATTGACGATTTTCAAGTTTTTATGAAGTGTCCCTTATTTTTGCGAAAAATTTCCTATTTTTAGGTACCTGTCCTTTATTCATATGGCAACCCTAATTGGATCCCACAGTTTGGATGTGTTACTGAAACCAATGCATCAACCAAGGTGTTTAGTAAGTGAATAAGATGAGTGCCAACCCCACTGAAGATTTCCCAGATTAAGACAGCTGTACCTTACTCAAGCTGTGCCTTACTTGGGAAACCTATAATCAGATTTTGGAAATCTTAGCATGGCTAAATGGAGCAGGCTCCACAGATTCCTGTAAAGTATTTTCCCAGGTCCGTATGACATGTGACCCACTAAAGCAAATACAGTTTTAGAGGTCATATTTGACCACTTCTTTTATTTTGCCACCAACAGCTGTCAGGAAATATAGATGGTTTATTGGTCTCCAAATTTGGGCTGTAAGTCAACATATTAGAAAATTAGAACAAGCATGGAAAAATATGATGCTAGGGCTGCATGTACACACACACTTACTTTACTTTTTACTTACTTACTTACTTACTTACTTACTTACTTACTTACTTACTTAGGTGATCCCTTGTAGCTTGAGGATGATGGTAGTGTCTTGGCGGTGGGTCCGTCAGTGGCTGTGGAGCCCTACTCTTGATCCACATGTTCTCCACAGTGAGAACATTGCTTTCCAAGTGGAAAGAGGTCCCAGTCAGGGTTGGCTTGACGCGACTTCCTCTTGGCACATTTCTCCTTTCACCCTCCATTCATGCCTCATCGAATTCTGCAGCACCGCTGGTCACAGCTAATCTCCAGTTAGAGCACTCAACACAAACACACACACCTTATATCTGTTTTTATAATCCATGACCCTTCCAGGATGCTTGGACCACTCACACCTCCACAAATGGCAATTATCCTTTTAAATATGTTGACACCCCCCTCCATACCATTTGACATAAAAAAAATAACAATGAAGCAGATATAGAATTTTTTGGCAGTTTTGTTTTGACCTCCTTCAAGATGGCACCGGCTGTAGATAGCCCTTTGAGAGAGCTCCGGCTGAGCTTGCCTGATCTACCTGACTACCCGCCTCGGACTCGCCAGCGACGTGACTCTTGCCCTGGAGGGGTTGAGTCTGATCCCTGGCCTCATGATGGGGCCATTGGAGATCCTCAAACACCTGGGAAAGTAGTTTGGTTGCTGAACTCTCATCATCAAGAACAACAGAAGAATTAGTGCTGTGCAGAGTAACAACTATACAAACACACAAGTTCAAAAAGTTTTTTGTAATAAAGGTTATAATAACATGTATACAGGCATTCAAAACTGGCATCGTAATACATGGGTGCAACCCCCTAATACATCACATATAAATTGAAAGCATAATTGCTATAAAACGCTCAAGACGAGGCAAACAATACATATAGAGAAAGGATCTTCAGAACTCTCATCATCATCATGGGATACATGGAAGAGGACCGGATCCGGGGGGTGGCGGACATCCAGAACGCTGGGTCGTCTGCCCAGTGACTGACACTACAGCAAAATATTCGAGGTCGTTAAGTAGGAGGAATCCTGCAAAGTCAACCCCTAAGCAGCGGGACGAACCGACTGAGCCGGACCGCCACCTGTAGCACACCAGTTCTCGTTTGTGCCTGGAAGGCAGGGGGCAGCACCGGGGGTCCCACTCGCATTGGAGCCAGCTGATTCTGAAGAGGATTTGGAGGGGCTAGAAGAAGGGGATTTTGAGGTAGCTGGGCCTTCTTCCCCCACAGAAAGCCTGGCCTGGGATGACGGCTGGCCTGATCCTTACGAAAAGCAGGAAGACCAGTCGGAATTCGAAAGCAGTGATAGTGAAGATTATGAACGGCCGGGGGGGCGAGGCTTGCAAGAAAGAATGTGGAAAACAACCGAGGGAGAGGCCCGGGAAGCAGATGGGGAGTTCGACTCTCACGAAGATAGGGAACCAGGTGCTGGGAGGCAAGGTCGAACGTTTGATAGGAGACGGAGCATTGAGGCTAGCAGGAGGGGTTGGTTCCACAGCCTAGACCAACCGAGGGCTCGCAGCACAGATTGGAGGAGGAGAAGCCTAGAGCGTCGGGGGCCTCGCCAAGGGGATTAAGTATAGGATCCGTGGGAACGGATCCTCAGTACTTCGGCCACGTCTATCCTATACAGATGTGTAGCGAAGCCAAGACCACGTAGCTAAGTTTGGGGCTAGTGGCCTGCCAAGAAGAGTTTGTATCTTGTAACCTTGTTTTGTCCTTGATCCGCTAGCCAAGCGGAGCCTTGCCAAGTCTTTGGATTTTTCTGCCAAGTTCGCTTTTGGACTATACCTTTTACCTTTTGGATTACTTTTGATATTTTTATGGACAATTACCCTTTTCAACTGTTTCTTATTATTCAATAAAGTAGTTAGCTGATTATCGTCTCTGTGTGTGTGATTAAGGGGCCGGCCTAGGTCTTGCATCGTGACAGTTGGCCGAAGTACTCCATGAACCCCTTTTCACATCACGGGAC
Source organism: Anolis apletophallus (assembly GCA_030556195.1). Taxonomy (NCBI): domain Eukaryota; kingdom Metazoa; phylum Chordata; class Lepidosauria; order Squamata; family Anolidae; genus Anolis; species Anolis apletophallus. Next base: position 204,621,484 of record JARBWK010000003.1, read on the forward strand.
GATCCAAGAAACGCGCACGGCGAACCGGTGCCATGGCGAATCTCACCGCTGCCCAGATCCAGGAGATGCAACAGGAACTGGGAGAACTACGAGCCAGAGCTGGCCGACACCCTTCCGTGGCTACTCCGGCATGGTTCGGGGGAAATCCGGCTCAAGTCGATGTGTTCATTGGACAAGTGGAGATGTACCTGGAGCTGCGGCCCACAGAGTTCGCCACTGATCGCGCCAAGGTGGGCTTTGTCTACATGCTGCTGGAAGGGACGGCGGCAGCGTGGGCGACCACGTTGATCAAGGCAGTATCTCCCCAAGTGGCCACGGTGGCCCTGTTCCTGGAGGCCATCAAGAGGACTTGGGGGGCTCCTGTGAAAGCAGAGCTGGCGGAAAGAGAGTTGGACCGGTTGTCGATGAAGGACATGTCGTTGTCCCAGTACATCTCCCGTTTCCGGGTGCTGGCGGCTCAAGTGGAATGGAATCCCGCTGCTCTACGTTACCAGTATATGAAAGGGTTGTCGCCGGAGATGCAGCAAGAGATCCTGAGAGGGGCTGCCCGGACCGCAGACCTGGAGGAGGCAATCACCGTGAGCTTACGAGTGGAGGCGGGATTGCAGACCCGGAGGCGATGGGACAAAGGCCCCGGGGAGAAGCCGGCGGTCCGGAAGGAGACGGGGGCTAGTCAGTTCTCATTCCGGCAGTTTGCGCCAGCCCCCCAGCCCATGGATGAACCGGAGCCGATGCAGCTAGGACATGTGAGACCCAAGGTGGATGCCGCTGAGAAAGCACGCCGCCAGCGGCTGAATTTGTGTTGGTACTGCGGGGGGGCTGGACATTTCTCTAGAGAATGCCCTCAGAAACCGCGCGGAAAGACACGCCGGGCCTCTGCCGCGGTTGGAGTGGCCCCAGAGGCTGAAGAAGCAATCCAGGCGGCGGGGGAAGGAGCCGACCGAGTTTAAGTGGGTTCACTAACTCGGCCGCCGTCGCTAACCTCCCCCCAGAACCCAAGACTGGACAATTGTTCCTGGTAATGGTCGCTCTCTGGTCGTCAGGGAAGGGGCCGATGATGGTCCATGCCATGATCGACTCGGGGGCCACCAACAACTTCATCGACGCTGACTACGCCAAGTCAGCCAGATTACAGTTCCATGATCTCCAAGAGCCTAAGGGCGTACAGACTATTGATGGAAGGACCCTGAAAGCCGGGGCCGTGACTCAATACACTGCTCCTACCAAGATGTGGACAAGTTCTCACAAAGAGGAGATCTCCTTCCTGGTGACCAAGTTGTCCGATTTCCCAGTCGTCCTGGGTATTGTGTGGCTCACGCTCCACGATCCCCAGATCTCCTGGGCCAAGAGACAGTTGCAATTTTCTTCGGACCAATGCCAGGGACACTGCATGACAGCCCGGGCCTGCCAGGCTCAAGAGGTAGAACAAGTTGCCACATTGCCCAAGAAATACGCCGGGTTTTGGGATGTTTTCAGCGAGAAGGAGGCAGAGCGCTTGCCTCCCCACCAGCCCTACGATTGCGCCACTGAACTAGAACCCGGAGCCCCTATCCCACGGGGGAGACTCTACCCTCTCTCGGAACCAGAGCAACAGGCTCTCTGAGAGTTTCTGGATGAAAACCTGCGGAAGGGGTTCATCCGGCCTTCTCAGTCCCCAGCCGGGGCGCCAATCCTGTTTGTCAAGAAGAAGTCGGGGGAGTTGCGACTCTGTAATGACTATCGGGAGCTCAACAAGATCACGATTCGGAACCGCTACCCCCTACCCCTGATTCCCGAGTTGTTGGAGCGGATGCGGGGGGCCAAGGTGTTCACTAAACTGGACCTAAGGGATGTTTATAATCTTGTGCGGATCCGCCAGGGCGACGAATGGAAAACTGCTTTCCAGACCAAGTGGGGGAGCTTCGAATACCTGGTAATGGGATTCGGGTTGTGCAACGCTCCCGCCTGTTTTCAACATTTCATGAATGACATTTTCCGAGACCTGCTAGATCGTTATCTGGCAGTCTACATGGATGACCTGCTGATTTTTTCTCCGGATCAGGCGACCCATGACCGCCATGTCAAGGAAGTGCACCAGAGACTGAGAGCCCACGGCCTCTTTGCCAAGCTAGAGAAATGCGCATTTGATCTCCGCGAGGTGGATTTCCTGGGCTACCGTATCTCTCCCACGGGCATTGCCATGGATGACACCAAGGTCCAAGCCGTGGCAGACTGGGCGGCTCCTGCCAGCAAAAAAAGACATTCAAAGATTCCTGGGCTTTGCCAACTACTACAGAAAGTTCATTCCTGATTTTGCCAAGTGGGCTGATCCCATCACCCAGTGTTTGCGAGGAAAAGTGCCGTTCCGGTGGACATCGGAGGCAGACGTGGGGTTTCGGGAATTGAAGCAGCTGTTCACCACCCAGCCGCTTCTGCAGCATCCCAACCCCCACACCCCTTTCATTGTGCAAGCTGATGCTTCGGATGTAGCAGTGGGAGCGATCCTGCTACAACTGCAGGGGACGGACTTATTGCCCTGTGCTTACTACTCCCGGCAGCTGACCGCGCCGGAAAAGAACTATACCATTTGGGAGAAGGAGCTCCTGGCCATTAAAGTAGCTTTTGAAGTCTGGAGACATCTGCTCGAAGGGGCCAAATTTCCGGTGGAAGTTCACACCGACCACCGGAATTTGGAGCACTTGAAGACCCAGCGCAAATTGAACCAGAGGCAACAGAGATGGTCCCTGTTCTTTGAGAGATTCAATTTCCGCATTCACTATGTGACCCCCAAGCAGACCAAGCAAGCCGACGCTTTGTCCCGGAAGCCAGAGTATGTCAGAGGTGGAGAAGGGCTTTCCGAGACACGGCTGCTCAAAGCAGAGAACTCTGCTGCCGCTAAGGCAGCCCCTGTGACCCCCGGTGGCCCCGCCGCTCCCGGGACAAGAGACCTCTCAGTGACCAAATTCAGGCTCGCCGACGGGCGACCTGTCGGTGCAAGAGCAGCTGACTAAGGGGGTGCAATCTCCTTTCCAGGTAAAGAATGGGGTGCTTTAGCACGTGACTCTGTTTATGTTTCCCCTGGGCCCGAGCGGGAGGACATTCTCCAACTTTGCCATGATAGCCGGGCCGCAGGACACTTTGGGCTCTTCAAGACCCTACAGTTGGTGCTACGGGACTTCTGGTGGCTTAAAGTGCGGAGAGATGTGGAGGACTATGTGGGCTCTTGCCCGGTGTGCCAGCGGGCTAAGAACCAGGGGGCAAGCCGGCCGGTTTGCTCCAGCCGCTCCCGACTTCTTCCGCTCCTTGGAAGATGATTTCGGCTGATTTCATCACTGACCTGCCCAAGTCCAAGGGGTTCACCACGATCCTGGTTGTGGTGGACTGTTTCACCAAGATGGGACACTTCATTCCCTGTGTGGGGGTGCCTACTGCTAAAGAGACTGCTGATATGTTTGTGCAACATGTGTTTCGGTTGCATGGACTTCCACAGAGTTTGGTGACGGACCGCGGCACCCAATTCACTTCCCAGTTCTGGCGGGCTGTCCAGAAGTTGCTGGGGATTGATGTCCGGATGTCGTCGGCCCATCACCCCCAGACCGACGGGCAAACCGAACGGGTTAACGCCACGTTGGAACAGTATCTGCGGTGTTATGTCAACTATCAGCAAAACAACTGGGCGTCCTTGTTGTCTTTGGCAGAGTTTCCTTACAACAATGCGACGCAGGAATCCATCAAAGAGACTCCTTTCTTTGCTAACTATGGACACCACCCTCGGTTCTACCCTCCGGTGGCTCCATCGGGGGAAGTGCCTGCGGCGGAAGATTGGCTTCAGGAGCTCACCGCGCTTCAAGACTTGCTACGTACTCAATTGGACCAGGCGAAGGCGGATTACAAGCGGATGGCTGATCGGCGGCGCCAGGAGGGTCCTGCGATTCAAGTGGGAGACAAAGTTTGGCTGTCTACCAAGAACTTGCCTACACAGCGCCCCAGCCGCAAACTGGATGTGAGATTTTTGGGTCCCTACAAGGTGTTGGAGAAAGTTGGCCCTGTGGCTTTCAAACTACAACTCCCAGCGGACATGAAGATTCACCCTGTGTTTCATCGTTCTTTGCTCCGCCCGGCGAAGGGGGTGCGGCCTGATGTGACGCAGCCGCCCCCTCCCCCTGTGATGCGTGACGGCGAGGAAGAGTTCAAGGTGCAGGATATCCTGGATGCCCACATCAGATACCGGAAGCTGGAGTATTTGATTGACTGGAAAGGCTTCGGACCGAAAGAGCGTTCTTGCACGCCGGCCCGAGATGTTCACGCCCCGGACATTGTTGCTCGGTTTTACCGCAAGTACCCTGACAAGCCCAAGCCTCGAGGGAGGCCTCGGAGGGGCCCTGAGGGGGGGGGGATAGTGTAGCACACCAGTTCTCGTTTGTGCCTGGAAGGCAGGGGGCAGCACCGGGGGTCCCACTCGCATTGGAGCCAGCTGATTCTGAAGAGGATTTAGAGGGGCTAGAAAAAGGGGATTTTGAGGTAGCTGGGCCTTCTTCCCCACAGAAAGCCTGGTCTGGGATGACGGCTGGCCTGATCCTTACGAGAGGCAGGAAGGCCAGTCGGAATTCGAAAGCAGTGATAGTGAAGATTATGAACGGCCGGGGGGGCGAGGCTCGCAAGAAAGAATGTGGGAAACAACCGAGGGAGAGGCCCGGGAAGCAGGTGGGGAGTTCAACTCTCACGAAGATAGGGAACCAGGTGCTGGGAGGCAAGGTCGAACCTTTGATAGGAGACGGAGCATTGAGGCTAGCAGGAGGGGTTGGTTCCACAGCCTAGACAGACCGAGGGCTCGCAGCACAGATTGGAGGAGGAGAAGCCTAGAGCGTCGGGGCCTTGCCAAGGGATTAAGTATAGGATCCGTGGGAACGGATCCTCAGTACTTCGGCCACGTCTATCCTATACAGATGTGTAGCGAAGCCAAGACCACGTAGCTAACTTTGGGGCTAGTGGCCTGCCAAGAAGAGTTTGTATCTTGTAACCTTGTTTTGTCTTTTGATCCGCTAGCCAAGCGGAGCCTTGCCAAGTCTTTGGATTTTTCTGCCAAGTTCACTTTTGGACTATACCTTTTACCTTTTGGATTACTTTTGATATTTTTATGGACAATTACCCTTTTCAACTGTTTCTTATTATTCAATAAAGTAGTTAGCTGATTATCATCTCTGTGTGTGTGATTAAGGGGCCGGCCTAGGTCTTGCATCGTGACAACACCATACAAAGGCCCCTGAGACTCATGGAAGTAGCCTAACTTCAGAGCCGCGAGGAGCATACCCGACGCAACCAGTTAAATTTCTGATAGAAGAATACAGAAGGCTCATAGAGCTTTTCCATAATTTTGGCAACCTCCTGAGGAGAACGGGCATCTTAACTCCACAAGATCCCTGTTCAATCCTCAGAGACGCAGCATCAGTCAACTTCCAACCAGATCCCCAAGATGGACTGGGATAAATCCTGGGACTTCCAAACCGGAGGCCTCTGGGCTGATATGGATTGCCCGGAGACCAGAGGGGAGACAGAACTGACCGCTGCTCAAACCACCTGTATTAACATAGAGAGGACGACTAGGGAAGGAATCGTCCCCAGACAGAGACCCCTTCATGACACGGGGGGGACCGGTGAGTTGACACATGGACACCCACCTTCAGCAGCTGACCAGAACCCAGGACCGGACTCTGGCCCACCATCCAGGCATTCGCCACTGGGACATGGCTTGAGTCGACCTGCCTTTGGTGATTCTATGCTGGCGGTGGACGTTTCGGAGATCCTGTCGGCCACCCAGGTCCCCCACCCACCCACCGAAGAGATCTTGAGGGGGGCGGGGTGGATGGTTGAGGGCCATTCGAATATGGCGAATATGGTCGGTACCTTGAGGACGCCAGATCGGACCGGATATCTTCTCCAGCCGAAGACCGGAAATTGTCAGCGAATTTCCACCGGAAACCGCGTCATCGTCCCAGGAAGCGGAAATGACGGCAGAAGAAAAAGAGTCTCCTAGAGCGAACTTCCGGCCTCGCCGAAGAGCATCGAGAAACCAACCAGATCGCCCAGCCCAGGACCGGATCAATGACTCATCGTGATCACAGAGTCCCCAGGAGTGCTGCGAATGCTGTAGGTCTTCAACGGCGGAAGAGGACCATAGTGTTAAGCCCGGGGACCCAGAGGACATTCTGGAGTTCAAACTTTGGAGCTTCGAAACATCCTTCGGAGAGCTGCCAGCCCTCGAGTCAGGTCGCTGGACTTGTAAGGAAACAGCCTTTGAGAACGCAGGGCCCAAGGGTCTGAGATGATCTCCTTTCCAATCTTGTGATCCTACAGAGCTCTTTGGGAGTCCCGCGGCTGCCTCCCTTTGATGGTCGCCAACTGCCACCATAGGACAATCTGTTAGACTTAGACCGGACCCTTAGTAAACCAACACACAGCGGCTGCGGTTAAATGCTTTATTTAGAATAAGTAAATAAGAAAAAAGGCAAAGATAGAATAGCTCAAAAATGCTTTCAGTGTCCAAAAGTAGTAAAGAATAGTCTTAAATGTTCCCAAAGAGAAGCAATGTTCAAGATGCCGCAATTGGCTAAATCCACTGGGTCCTGGACCCCCGACTTGGCAAGGCTTAAAGTCTCTAAGCAAGAAGGCCCCTCTGGCCCCGGCAAAGATCCACGAAACTCGGCAAAGTAGCTCAAACGTTGGCACAAGATCCAGAATGGAGTCCGGGCCAAAACTTTATAGGCTGCATTGTTCCAGAAGGCGCTTACTTCGCCGCAGCTCTCTCACGGGAACAGGAGAAACACTTTCCCTTCCCACCGTGTCTGTATCTCTTTGGAATGCAAGCTTGTTAGCAGGCCCAGCTGTGCTCTGGGGAGGATCTGCCGCCTCATGGTACCAGGTGTCTTTATCAGCCTGGGAAACCGCAGGGCTGTGCCACTCTTTGGCTATCTGAGGGTCAGCTAGAGTTTGCTGCAAAGGCCTGTTTACAAGCCTCTCTGAGTCCTTGGCTTTAACATGGTGTCGGTCTGGCTTGTTACAGGAACCTGGCTGAGGTGTGACACAATCCCAGTAAGGGGTCAATCAGTATGGACCCTGATTCTATCCAATTCCTATCCCCATTCCATTGCCGATTGTATGTGATCCTTAGGTTTCCTCCCTTATTTATGTTCCACCCCTGTTTTGCTTCTGTTGTAATGTCTGTTCTGTATTGTTATTGTGTTATGAATCAAACTGTAAACCGCTCTGAGCCTCCGGGGAATGGCGGTATAGAAGTTTGAAACATAAATCAATAAAATAAATTCTACATTTTGGCATTTTTTGCCATCTGTGTGGGCACAACATTGGCTAATCTTCCTGCCTTCTTATTTTTGTTATGAATGTCCACATGTCTCCTTCAGGCTTTCTATACTTCCAACAAGCCTTTTTGCTTCTTGCCGTCCTTTCCCAACATGCTGACTCCATACACTTGACCACGCTTGACATGGATTCATCTGGAAGGGAATGTCTTCTCCTAAAGAGATTCAGCATTCCTGTAGTTCTCCCGCTTGTAGGATAGAACCGTATTTTCCTAATAGTGAACTGATCCATACTGACCCGGCTGAGTGTGCAACCACATTCTTTGTCTGTACCAAGAAAAAGCCTTTTAGTTAGCTGAACCCTTGCTGTGGTTACATTAACTCCTCAAACAGATGTCAAGATTGCTAAGCCTCGGATGGCCTGTCCAGATGCCGTTCAACCATAACTACCATCCAAAAGCTAGTATTCTTTACTGAGCCATTTTGGTTTGGAAATGCGGCTGGAAATGTTGTTGGGCCAGATATTCTTCTGATGTTTACAGTGGTCTCGCCTTTCTGCCAGCTCCAGAAGACCGTGAGAACAGGCTGTTGCATAGTTTCCTGAATCATTCCTTCAGTGACTGAATCCCCCCCACCCCCACCCCAAACCCCAATTCTCTCTTTCTCTTTCCCTCGTTCTCTCTCTCAATATATTTATCTTCAAAGCCCTCCTCTAATAATTACACAGCACAGATAAACCACAATCTCATATGCGCCGAGTTATGCAAAAGATGAACTCCTGAAAGATCTGGAAACCGCTTCCTCCCCCCCCCGTTGCGAGGCTTAAATCCAAAAGAGATCCATTTCAAAGTCAGCTTCAATCACAATTTTATTGACTTAGAAATGAAGCTGAGGCTAATTCAACCACCACAGAAAGTTTTTTCCCCTTTCCTGAAGTCATACATATATGGTTCCGAAAGAATATGTATGTGTATGTTTTTTGTCTCTCCTCTCTGGTGTTTGCGTTATTATTCCGCGGAGGAGGGAGCATGAGACAAGATCAGGTTTCAAACCACAACCACAACCCTCAAAACACTTATCCTGCAGTAAGGCTTTTAAAGCGAATGCGCCTTACGCGAAAACAGCTGCTTTCGATATTATAGAGTAAATCACATATGGTTTTTTTATACATGAAAACTTCACAAGAAAGGGGGAAGGAAGGAAAGGAAGAAAGGAAGAGGCAGACCTGGAAACCAGAGGTCTTTGCCTTGCCCTTGAATCTGGCAATTCTTTGCCCCGACTGCTAATAAGATTCTGGTTGGAAAAGGATTTATGGACGCATCCGAGAGGGAAGATCTGTCCGAGCACAGATATCATGGGAAGCTCACCCAAGGAGAAGAAAAATCACATTTCAAACAAATGGGATGGAACTGGAAGAAGGAAAATAACTTTGAGGAGACCTCACTGGCACAAACAAACCTGAAGCCAGCTACATTGATTGACTATTTGTTTGTGGAGAGCTGGGATGAGGTGTCGGAGCACAAATGCCTCTAGGCACGACGTGAACCGGCACCTCTTCACAGGCCTCAACTCTCCCCCCAAGAGAATGGGACTTAATGAATAGACTGTGAACCGAAATACACGATAACTAGCTGGCATAACTTGTACAGCTCAGGAGGCATGTTTATGTTATGAAGGAGCCAGTTTCTTCAATTGGGGGGCCCGGGGGGGGGGAGGGGTAAAAGGAAATGGCTAGGTGCTATACTTGAAAGGGTTTCTAAAAAATACTACAGCTCCAAAATTTCCCATCCAATATGCCTAGTCGCCAAATGGCTTGAGGGTATCCAGGAAATGTAGTCTAACAAAGTAACTTTTTCATGCTCAAGATATGTAGGTGTGCCAGCACTGAAGCCGAGAAAACTGGAATATTATATATATATTACTAGCTGTACCCGGCAGGTGTTGCTGTGCCCTATTTAGGAGATGCGAGAAAGTCTGAGTATGTAAGGGTTGGAATTGATGTTAGTTATGGTCTTGGTGGGGTCATGGCTGTGTTGTTGTGGGTTGTTCTGGTGGGTGGGATGTTGAAGTCCTGTGGAGTTGTCGGTGTGTGGTGTTGCTGGCGTTCTGCAGAGCTTGTGGATATACAATGTTTTTTGTCTTTCCATCTACTGTGTTGATGTAGAGGTTGATGCTTGTGTGGGTGGGGTACTTTGGAAGTGAGTGGAGGTACTTGAAATCCCATCATCCATGGTGTGCCCTCCTCTAAACTGCAGTTGGATGGAGTGTGGGTCATGGGGGCACTGTGTGCCAAGTTGGGTCTTTATCGGTCTTGGTTCTGGGCCACAGTGGTCTGTGGGGAATGAAGGGTTTGAAAGTACTACAAATCCCATAATCCATGGAGGTACATCAAATCCAATCATCCATGGTCCAAAACCCGCAGTAGAATGTAGCGTGGGTCATAGGGGCTCTGTGTGCCAAGGTAGGTTACTGTAAATTCAGGCCATACACAATGTCCCATGAGCTGAGGCCTAGTCGGGAAAATCAAGTTAATGAAGCCTTACTGTCAATTTTGAGGCCTAGTCAGGAAAATCAAGGAAGCCTTACTGTCAATTCAGGTCTGTGAGCTTTGTAGGGGCCTTTGTCAAATTTGTATGGGGAAGTGAATTGGGTGTTTGTGTTGGCGACTGCCTCAGGCCTTTGCCTTATCCTCCTCTGCCAGTTTATTATGGGTTGGAATGTTCATGTTGGCTGGCCAGTACAGGAGTTATGCAAATCCGCCCTTATTGGCAGCCAATCATGTTGTCAGAATGTAGAGGCTGGGAGAGTGGTTGGCAGCCCCAGAGGATGCTGGGAAATGTAGGTTTTTAACTCGTTGTTTTGGGGCCTTTGAGGTTTTGGGGGGGAAGTTTCTTTGCTACAAACGTACCTTGTCTGAGGCCTATTTCTGTTGGAAAGTTTGGTGTCTCCGCGTTGTAAGGTTTCTCTGTTTGGGACGGTCTTTCCATGACGACTCTTCCTTTATATATATAGATGGCCAAGTGGGAAATTTGAGGAGCTGTAATCTTAAAAATGAACTTTTCAAGTTCTGCTCTATGACATTTTATTTCCGCCCTCTTCTCACTCTCAGAACTGACTTGTTTTCATATTGTGACTACTGGGAATATTCCCGTGTTCCCCTGGGGGAATACCTATATCTAAGCCCACTTCCACCTTGAGATGTCTCCATCATCTATGACCTGTCAGCTTTCTACTGGATGATGCCCAATCTTGTTCTTCAGAGGAAGCTGTTCACGCTTGCTCAAACTCTTCTGAATGAATTGGACTTGCACCCTTTTCCGTCAATGGCAGCGGAAAACTAACTTAACGCTTTATCCGGCGTTATTGTCAGACCCCAACCTGTTTCCTTAGCCAAACCAGACGAAAGCCATGTTGTTTCTGTGATTCCAGCCAGGCCAAAAAGCAAGCCTCTGCAGAGGCCTCCAGTTCAATCCACGTTCAAGGACAGGTGAAGCTCAGCTCCATCCCGGGCCGATAAGAAACTCTGGGAAAGTGGAGTCGGGTTAACTCCTTTCCTTCCAGGTGCAGGCACTAATGAGGAGACATACCATTCTGATGCGGGAGGCTTGAGAAAGCCCAGCCGGGGATCGGCTCATGAGAACCAGTTACGACGCACCTTTGCGTCGTAAGGATCAAAGCCTGTGAGGCCTATTTAAGTTGGGTCTCAGAGCTGTGTGGCATCTCTCGCCAACATTTAGCTTCAAGCCACGTCTTCACGGAACTCTGCCTGGGCCCTTGGGCCTTCCAGCCTCGAGACTCTGTTTGCCAAGTCTTCGTGCCAAGAACGTATCTCTGGACTTAGCCCATTGGGGCATCAAGACTCTTTTACCTATTTTGATCCTGTTTTACTTTTGGACTATTGCTTTGCAATACCCTGGTGCTTGGTAGCATCAATGGACTATATTTCTATCTTCTTTACTCTATTCATTTATTCTAAATAAAGCATTTAATCATGGCTGGTCCCAAGTGGTTTCCTGAGGGATCCTCCAGGTCTACGGTGCAACAGTTATTACAGTAAACTGCACTGAAGGTTTTTCAAGGCGGTAAGAGCAATTTGGCTTTAGTGATAGTTTTATTTTTGGAAAGCACATCAAGAGAAGAAAGTCTCACATCTTCTGTGGATTTCCTTCAACATAAAAAAGAAAATGTCGCAAATGAAAAGAGAAAATCATTTTAGAGGTTGCTGATTCAGTCCCGACTTTGATATAACTCTTTCCCACTCGCTTCTCAAGTCAGTCTTTCCCACTTTTCCTTTTTCATATACACATAGCATTTCCCCCAAAATGCACAGTTAAAATAAACTATGGTGATTATTGAAAGGATAAGTAATCTCATTTACGAAGGTTAGAATCAGAGTTGGACAGTCTTATCTTAAACTACAGTTTTATATTGAAAAACATTTGACCCACCAATGCCTCAATTAATGTAATTTTATTGGGAGGGGCGTTGCCACCTGTGAGGGCCGCCGCGCGCCCACCCCGCCCCACCAGCCGCGACTCTGCAGCCGTCCCGTTGCCCGTGTTGCGCCGCTGCGCCGGCTGCGCCTCTGCTGCCGGCCCCGTTGCACTGGCACTTTTCGCACATGCGCAGAAGCTTCTACAGGCACTATGGCGCCTGTAGTAGCTTCTGCGCATGCACGAAAATCTCCATGCATGCGTACTAGCTCCAAAGCGCACCTCCAGCTTTGGAGCCTGTACGCATGCGCAGAAAGTTGCGCATGTGCACTGGGCTCCAGAGCGTGACTCGTGCTCAGGAACCACCGGGGGGGGGTGCAATTTTTTTCCCGCTCACCCCCCTGGAATAGGTAGGTCCGCCCCTGGCTGGATGTCATTCCAAGTCAAGAAAAGGTTGACCCAGGATGGCATCTAGCCACCCCCCAAGGGAAGGCCTGGGGTCTGGGTTGGGGTTTAGGACAGAAACCCAGTAGGAAGTGGTAGGAAAATAACCCATTTCCTCCTCGGTTTCTGCCCTGTCTTGAAGGGTCCTCGAGAACAAAGATCCCAAGATGAGCCTTGGTGATGTTACAAGTTTGATGTTCTAAGATGCACTCCTTTGCCATTAAGCTGAATAGCTTAAGTATCAACCATAGCTTCTCAGAGTCTGCCATTCAAGCCAAAAACAATAAGTATAACAAATGAGAAAAGTGCATTAACACACATGTTAAAGAGTTCTCCCATCCTATGATTCCTTCCCATTGTATGTGGAGTGGAGAAGAGGGTCCAGGCCCTGAGATCTGGCAACTGATGGTGCAGCTACGCTACAGAATTAATACAGTTGTGGAGATGCAGTTTGGTGAGGCGTCAGCGCACTATCTGGCTAAGAACATTTATCATCTTGTAAAATGACAATTCTCGATTCCATGGAATTAAGCCATGGCAATTCAAGTGGTATCAAACTGCATTAATTTTACAGTATAGATGCACTCTAAGTGATATATATACAAATAGCTGCTACACATGTGCTCCTCCAGCCACATCCATAGTTATGACTGGGCATACACAACCCTTTTTAAAAAGCTGGACAGAATCAATAAACTGCATTTAGTTCTTTTCCACGAATCAACAGCAATTGAATGGGTTTCCTAGCTTTCCAAAATGAAAAAAAAAAGTATCCAGTTTTCTGTCTCCATACTCTTCTAAATCAGGATTAACATTTAGGCAACTTTCCAATATAGAACCTCAGTGACAAATCTATCTACATTATGTATCCCAGAAGATGAATTTGGAGATGCAAATCAAGAGAAATTTATAGGGAAAAACCTAGTTTTGAGGACAAGGGTTACCAAAAAAAAAGACCTAGATATGAAGCAATGCTATGAAAAACTACTCTGTGCTCCAAGCATAGCGAATGTCATGCCATGTGCACTCGTCCTTGGACAGATTTTGTTCTGGACTTGATCCCATCTTCTGTTTTTGAGTAAAAGAGGTGGTAGCCTCTACTACTCGTTAAGGCTGAGTCCCAAGATTCAGTGGCTTAGTGGGAATACAAGGAGGGGTTTAACTTATTGTTTAACATTTATATGCGCCCCTGGACCAGCTGGCCCGCGACTTTGGTCTGGAGTGTTATCAGTACGCTGATGACACCCAGCTTCTGCTGAGAATGGACGGCAGGCCGGACACCGTACCCGATTGTTTCCATCAATGCCTTGAAGCCGTGACTGGATGGCTGCGCACCAGCCGGCTGAAAGTGAACCCGTCGAAGACGGAGATCTTGTGGCCCGGTCGCCCTGGGCTGGATGAGTGCCGGTTGCCTACCCTGGATGGTGAGCAACTTAGCCCGTCGTCCTTTGTTAAGAGCTTGGGTGTCCAATTGGATTCTTTGCTGTCCATAGAGACCCAGGTCTCCATGGTCAGCAAAACCTCGTTTTACCATCTACGACAGGCTAGGCGACTGGCACCCTACCTGTCCAGGGATGACCTGGCCATGGCGATCCAAGCGACGGTCATCTCGAGATTGGACTACTGTAACGCCCTCTACGTTGGCCTTCCCTTGTCGACAATCTGGAAACTCAAGCTGGTGCAGAATGCCGCTGTTTGCTTGCTGGTGGGGGCACCAGTGAGCGAGCACATCACTCCCATCCTACGGCAACTGCACTGGCTTCCCATTGAGTACCGAATTGCCTTCAAGGTGTTGGTTTTAACCTTTAAGGCCTTACACGGTCTAGGGCCTGTGTACCTAAGGGACCACCTTACCCCGTACGTTCCCCTGAGATCACTACGCTCAGAAGAGCAGAATTTGCTATTGGTTCCATCAATCCGCTCATGCCACCTTTCCACAACCAGGCAGCGAGCCTTTTCTGCCGCGGCTCCTGTGTTATGGAATTCCCTTCCAGACGACACTCGAGCGATCCCAGAACTCGCCCCCTTTCGGAGGGCTTGCAAGACCGCCCTCTTTAGACTGGCTTTTAATTAAACTGGTCTGACCTGGCGTGTTTTATACCCCGGGTTCAAGGAATGTACAACTCCTGTGAATTTTACTACTGAGACATTGTTTCATGTTTTATTGTATGTTATATGTTTTATTATATGCTGTATGTTTTATTGTATGTTGTGATCTGCCCCGAGCCTGCAGGGAGGAGCGGAATATAAGACTGAATAAATAAATAAATAAAATAAATAAACTTGATCTTCTTCCACTTGATTTTGCAAAAAAGTTCTCTCCATCTCCTGTGTGAAACGAGGATCCTTCAAGCACATACATGTGCATAAAAAAGAGATGTGGAGAGAGAGTAGAAAAAAGATCTTGAAAGGAGAGTTTTTAGCAAGGTTCCTTATCTAAATACTAGGCATGGTTTCAAACCCAAAAATTGCGATTCTAAAATCAAATGGGGGGGGGGATTTTTTGGATTAGTAAAAGAAAGACTTACAAAAACATTTCCGAAAATTTCTAAAATGTAACTTAATTACTAATGAAATTTGTTAGTAGTTCGTATGCCAGAGCATGCGCATTCAGATGGTTTTGGCCTACAACTCCCAGAAATCCTAACAGCTGGTAAATTGGCTGGGATTTCTGGGAGTTGTAGGCAAAACTTGAATAAATCACACTGAATTCTAGATGGGACTCTCCAAATAGGAAGGAGGGAGGGAAGGAGGGAGGGAGGGGGTATTCTATTCTTGGAAGCAGCAAAAAAGGAGGAGCCCCCCTTCGCTCCTCGCTGCCTCTCTCTCACCCCAATCCTGAGGGAGCGAGGGCCCAAGTTTGCCCAGGCTGAGAGGAAAAGGAAGAGGCCTGAGGCTGTGAGGAATGGTGGGAGTTGAAGTCCAAAACACCTACCTGGAGGGCTGAAGTTGGCCCGTGCGATGGGGCAAGGCAGAGCAACGGGGAAGAGAAGGAGGGGGGAGAAGCCAGCAGGAAAGAGGAGGAGGCAGAGAAGCATGAGAGAGAGCGGAGGAGAAGAACGCGCGTGTGTGTGTGAGAAGTTGGCCCCTGCGATGGGGCAAGGCAGAGCAACAGGGAAGAGAAGGGGGGGAGAAGCGTGGAGGACTACACTTTCCAGAATGCATTGCCTAGCAGCAGCGTCACTTCCAGTTCCCCATAGAAATGCGGGAAAAGAAGAAGCTGAATGAAGGCGGGAAGGAAATGAGGGGAGAAGACAGGGAGAAGTGAGTACGTAGTACAATAATTAAGAATTTATTACAATCATAACGCAAATTGTTGGCCTCAAGGACCATAAAAGAAAGTCTACTTCCTGGTTAGCTGCCGTGATGCGTATAAACTAGAAAGTCCCATTACATACGAATCACTTACGATTTCTTTTGATATTCATAACTTTTTTCTCATGCCTACTAAATACATTTCAACCAAAATTGTGGCGCCTCCCCTCATCAATAGCAACCTGGCCTCCATCTGGTCTCCTCCTCCTTGTCACGACACCTGGAAGTCCAAGGACATCTACGGCTTTGCTTATAACCGTTTGTTAAATTTTGGCAACCACCCAAAAAGTTACATCCATTGGATCCCTCTTGCAACAAACTAGATCAATAAACTATCAGCCCCCCACATTTGTTAGGGTTTAGGATGCAGAGCCCCCTATGAAATTGGAAAAACCTTGAATTCAAAAAAACCTTTTTTGAATTTGAGAGCATATTTCTCTAGTAATCTCTAGATCTTCCAAAATTCACCAGAAGACCTGGTGTACTCTACAGAAATCTCTAATCCTCCAGGGAAAGTTTACCATAGATTTGCATTGGAGGGTCTATAAATTCCTAGAAAGAACATTTTAATCAATTCCATGAGTAATAAAATCTGCAAAAGTTGGTTAGACCCCGAATCCACGCTCATTTGCATTGTCCTCAAATCTTCTTTTCTTCCATTTCCATTATTTTATTTATTTAATTATTTATTTATTCAATCTTATATTCCGCTCCTCCCTGCAGGCTTGGGGCGGATCACAACGTACAATAAAACATTATACTAGTTTGTCTTATTTGCCAAATGCTGATTTTTTCCCCACCCCTCCCCTTTCCCCCTTATCTACTCCAGAAGTAGACAAAGTACAGTATAGGGGCTGCATGTCCCCCCGGTAACTCTTTCGTCTGCAATGAGTTTCAGTCCTCTCCCGTTCTAAATTGGGTTTCTAATCAGACTTGTTCTCTCTTACCTTGTGTTCTTTGTATGGTGGGAAGGCAGTCATCTATTTCTAAGCACAGTAATTTCAATGTACCATAGGAAATTCAATTTATAGACTAGGTGAATTGATTTATTTAAATGGGTATAAATTGGCTTTAATCAAAATTTATTCATTTATTTATTATTTTGATTTCTTGGCTGCCCCTCCTGATCTTCTGATCTCAGTGATCTCATGGGACAGTATGGGGTAAGGCTGTCCCTCAAGTACACTGGCCCCAGACCATACAAGGCCTTGAAAGTCAAGACTTTGAAGGAGATCCGGAATTCAATGGGTAGCCAGTGCAGTTCCCGCAGAATAGGTGTAATACGATGGCTCACAGGCACACCTGTGAGCAATCGAGCTGCGGAGTTCTGCACTAGCTTAAGTTTCCGGGTCACCGACAGAGGTAGGCCAATGTAAAGAGCATTACAGTAGTCTAACCTTGAGATGACCGTTGCTTGGATCACCAAGGCCAGATCGCGTTGGGGCAGGTAGGGAGCCAGCTTCCGATGTTCTTCCACATGGGTTTGTGGGTAGTACCTTGAGAGTCAATTCTGATTTTGTTTGCTTTGGCAGATGGATGTTAATGTTATTGAAGAAGAGGTTTATCTCTCAGTATATCTAGCATTTGTAGTCCGTATATCCCACAAAGTTGTTCCACACTAGAAAACAAAGTACACTCTAGTAATAAAAATTGTTGATATTTTGTTTCTTTTCTTTTATCAGAGAAAGAGAGCAAGTTCAGCTGGGGTGGCCCACCTCACCTCCGTGTCACCACCACTCCTAACCTAGAGCTCCATCCAAGCACTTGGCCATTATCGACACCTGTGCTAACAGGGTGCCTCATGTCCAGCAAGGAGAAGGGAGACTGATAACTGCAGAAAAGAATGATGGTGCCAGTGTTGATCTGAAAAGCAGATCATACCGAACAGCCCCGTAATACTCACTAAAAGCCACTGTGCATCATGGGGATAACTAGGAATCTATTCCGGATGAGTCCAAGTATTTTGCCAGTGTCACAGCCTGCAAGTTTCATCTTGAAGGAAGCAAAATATAGCTTTAACGATTTTATTCCCACTGCGAGATAATCTTGGACAATCTTAGAAAATCTTGGAAATGTATCATTCAGGTGCTATTCACTGTAAAATTTGCACATGTTTTTTGTGTGCAGAAAATGGCATTTCTATATAGAAACATTATTTCCTGGGTCGAAAATGTTGTTTTCCATACAAAGCAACCACATGTGTACAGCAAACATCCTCAATTGCAGCACTTTCACTACAAGAAATAACACGCTATATGCAGATAATAATATTTCTAATGTATAAATATTGCTTTATGTTCAGAAAATACAATTTTCTATACAAAACAACCCCATATTATTTTTGCACAGAACAAGTCTCAAATTGTGAGGATTATAATCAGTCCTGGATTATTCTTGCCACAGTTTCTTTAATACTCAAAAACACATTTTTCCTCATTTTCCAAATTCTTTTAATTCCTGGTTCTGGCCCAAAACATTATTTGTTACAAGGTCTAGTGCGGGGTGCCCACACTTTTCAGCACACGAGCTACTTACAATAAAACCAAGTCAGAAAGATCTACCTACCTCCTCAAGGCTGGAGAGGGGAGGGGGTGGGGGCGGGGCTTGGCACAGCCTGGTTCCGCCCCCCTCTGGCTTCAGCTCTACCAGCAGCTTCTCCAGGCTTGAGGATGGCAATGCTAAGCCAGTGGTGACATAGCTAGCACAAGGCTGGCTTGGCACTGGCATCCTCAAGCCTGGAGAAGCTGCTGGGAGTGCCGAAGCCAGAGGAGGGGGGCGGGACTTGGTGTGGCCTGGCTCCGCCCCCCTCTAAGAAGTGCCCCATCTGGCTGGGATCGATCTCCTTCGGTCCCGGGATTGACTGGTTGATCGCAATTGACTTCCTGGGCAGCCCTGCTCTAGTGTTATGCATATATATTATCACAGAATTGAATGGTAGGAAATTCATCTTTTTCATAAATATGTTTATTCTCTCTTCACATTGTGGATGTACTCCCCCCCCCCCGCCCCAAACCAGTGAAAATATAAACAAATGTAGCTATTTTGCACCACACTTCAAATGTGGGGATGGTTGTTGGGGGGGGGGGGGGGTGGTCTTACTTTTTTTTTTTTGGTCTTACATTTTTCTGGTTTTGCCATGCGACATCCACCTTCCAGGTTCATTCAACTAATGCACACATGTCTGTTTTACAATAAAAGTTTTATAGAGAGGCTTTTAATTTGTTCACGGATTCTTAGAATATCTAATTACATGGCCCAGAAAGAAAGGAGGCCGGAAGGGGAGTCATTAAAAGGAATAGATCTGAAACCCTGAAGGGCTGGTTCTCCAGGCACCTCTATTCTTATTAAGCATTTACTGCCAGGAGCCCTTTCTGGGGGCAGAATATGTGCTAAACATATTTTTAAAGCCTTCTAAACACCAGGCCTGTAATTTGACCTTTGGCCATGGTATTTCCCAGCATTCTGTAACTCTATCCACAGCTAAGACCAGAATACTGGATGGTGGGAAAGGACGAGCGAGATAGTGAGAAATGCGTTGCTGGAAGCATCACATGCTTAGACAAGTCTGTCCCTTAATTCAGAATTTCATAGATGGAATGCAAAAACAGGTTGGAGGAAGATGTAACAATGGCAGGAGCTTTGAGGGCAGGTCAACGATGGAGCTTCAGTTAGCGGATAGAATCTGTTTTACTGATGTCCCAAATATAGAGCGGATGTGAAGTATTTCAACGGGTTATATTGGCTATAGGAATAGAAACAATATTTTTTAAAAATCAGAAAACGGTCAAAAATTGTAAGTGTTGAGAAACCCTGACAGGAGGGATCCTGGACTGATTGAACTTTTATTTATTTATTTATGTTTCAAACTTTTATTCTGCCACTCCCCGAGGGCTCGGAGCGGTTTACATAGTTTGACACATAACACAAGCAAAAAAGTAACAAGAATCAATACATAAACAATAGGAAGGGAGGGTATAGGGACAACAAACATTAAAGGACAGTGGGACAGTGGCTGGGTGGACCCAGAGTCCACATAGACTGACACCTTGCTGAGGGTCGACTTAAGGTGGCATCTGTCGACAATCAAAAGAAGGTAGCCGTGGGGTTCCTAGAAAGCCAAGGAGGATCTCAGATCTAGAGGGAGGGAGACCATCTCCACCCCCCGGTCCCTGCGATCGAGGGGTCGGCCTCCCACCAGTTTGGACGTCCTGTCTCCAGGGCTGGGAACCCACCGAGGAGTGCTCCCAGTGCCCAAAGTTTGTGCTCCAAAAAGTCCTAGAGTGGAACCTTCTCTGTGTCCTCGAGTCAGGCATGTAGCCAGGGGGGGGGCTAAGGGGGCTTCAGCCCCCCCCCAAATTCTCAGGGTGGTCCACGAAAAGGCCTTACTGGTACATTATTTAAACTGTTATGTTTATTCATATCATGATCTGATCACCATGCTCATTATATCCCACATTAATGGGGTTATTGGGATAACAATACAAAAGGTTTGCTAGGGTAGACCCTATTCCACCCAGTCTCAGCCCCGAATCAAAAAAATCCTGGCTACGGCCCTGCCTCGAGTTATACATTCTGAGCTTCTTCCTCTCTGAAGGACCAATGAAGGTCTCTGCAGATCTAGGGGCTCTGTGGCCACAAAGGGTCACCGGTCCGTTCCCATGCTGAGCAGTCTGGCCAGTCTCCTGGTGCTCTCCGGCGGGACCGGAAGTTCGGTTTTGGCGCCTCTTCTTCTTCTGCTGCCGTTTCCGCTTCCCCAGACGATGACATAGCTTCCGCTGCAAGTTAATTGAGGGTAGATGAAGACATCCGGTCTACTCCGGCGTCTTCAAGGTCGGCCGCCATATTTGGCCGGCCCCCATCTATCCACCTGTCACGATGCACGGACTTGACCGGCCCCTTAATCACACACACAGAGACGGACTAAAGGCTAACTACTTTATTGAATATATAACAGTTCAAAAGGTATATTGTCAATAAGAATAGCAATGTAATCCAAAAGGCTTGAAGCAATCAATGTCCAAAACGACTTGGCAAAATAATCCAAAAGGCTTAAGCAAGGCTCCGCGCAGCAATGTGGATTCAGGAACAAGGCAAGACAAAACAAGGCAAGACTTGGCGGCCACTAGCCAACTTAGCTCCGTGGACCCACTTCGCTAACACGCCTGCTCAGAAGAGACGTGGCGAAGCACTGGGGATTGGTTCCCACGGATGCTATAGCCAATCTTTGGCCGAGGTCCCCGACGCTCTAGGCCCTGTCTTCTCCAGTCCTTGCTGACGGACCTCGGCCTGTCTAGGCTGTGGTGCCATCCCCTTCTCCTAGACTCGATGCTACTTCTCCTATCAAAGGTTCGACCTTGCCCCTCAGCAGCTGGGCCTCTATCAGCATGAGAGCTGTCCTCCCTAGAATCTTCCCAGCCGCTTTCTTCCATGTTTTCACTTAGAAACTCCTGTCCCGGGTGTTCATAACTTCCGCTTTCACTAGACTCCATTTGCACCTGGTTATCTATGTCTTCATAGGGGTCAGGCCAACCTTCATCCCAAGCCAAGCTTTCTGGGCGAAGGGGGCCCCGTGAGGGGAACGCATCTTCAGGTAACCCTTCCAAATCCTCACCAGAATCTAACTCTGCTGGTACAGGCCCTAATGCTAAAGGAACTCCCGGTGCTGTTCCCAGTTCCCCAGGCACAAATGAGAACTGCTGTGCTACACCACCCTGCTCCCCCCACAAGGCCTCAACGGCGGGGAGGAGGGTCTCGGGCGGACGACAAAATCTCTGTGATATTCAATGGTGACGGATGTGAGGGCGATCTGGCTGCGACATCTGTCACCCCATTGATCGCCAGGGTTGATTCGACTGATCTGGCTGGCTAGGCGGGTGTTCCCTTCCTCCCTCACCGCTCCATGTGCATCCCTCCCGAAGCTGCGCTCGGTGGAAGAGGACGACATCCCAGGTATAGAAGGAGTGTACCGAGGTCTCCAGTCTTCGGTCCCAGGTTTACGATAGCTGCGCTCCCCTGCTAGAACCTCCAAACAAGCTCTCAAGCTCTCAATGGTGACACCGAACCGCAAAAGTCGGCCCGGTCAGGGTCACCCTCCAATGGCACTTTTCACCGTTCAAGACTTATTCTGTGCAAAATTTGCACTTGGTCATATAGAACAGGGCTGTCCAACAGGCAGCCCGTGGGCCGTACACGGCTCCCCAGCCTGTTGGACACTGCCCCCGCTACCCCCGGCCGCCATTTTTTTAAAAAATATATTTTTAAAATATTTTTTTTGAAAAAATATTTTTTTAAAAAAAAATGCGGTCGGGGGGGGAGGCGGGAGAGGGAGAAGGAAGGGAGCGAGCTCCTCCTCCCTGCACCGCCCCCTCTGTCCCTCTCTCTCGCCGCCCCTTCCTAGGGAGGGGGAACCGCCGAAATGGAGCAGGAGGCGGTGCCAGGGGCGGCGCATCAGAGGCCTGGGGTGACACGCCGCCCTTGGCACCGCCTACTGCTAGGAAGGGCGGGGGAGCCGGCTGCCTTCTTCCTCCGTAGCCCCTCCTCTTTCTCCCCACTCGCGCTGCGGCTCGGGGGAAAAGAGGAGAGGCTTCGGAGAAAGGAGGCAGCCGGCTACCTTCTCCCTCCAAAGCCCCTCCTCCTTCACCCGGGATCCGGGCAATGCCGCGGCCCGGGTGAAGGCGGAGGGGCTAGGGAGGGAGAAGGAAGCCGGCTACCTTCTCCCTCCATAGCCCCATCTCCTTCACCCGGGATCCGAGCAATGCCAGGTGGCTAGGGAGGAGGAGGGCTATGGAGGGAGAAGGCAGCAGGCTACCTTCTCCCTCCAAAGCCCCTCCTCCTTCACCCGCCTGCTGTGGCCCAGGTGACTGATCACCCCGCCCCCCAGGTGGCCCCACCCCCTTCTCACTGATCACCTACGGCCCCCCAGGTGATCAGTGACACTTCTTCCGGCCCTTGGGTCGGAAGAAGTTGGACAGCCCTGATATAGAACATAGCAAAATTTGTGTTTCCTGGATGTACAAAAATGCTGTAATTGAGGATTCATTCTGTGCAAAATTTGCACTTGGAGGATTTGCATAGAAAGCATTTTATGCACAAGAAATAACACATTTCCTCCTGCCTTTGTTTTCCACTGATCAGTTAAAACTGAATTTGTCACCTCATCATCATATCCATAAGTTTGTGTTTCTATCGCTATTCACACATATATGCCAATGCTGCCCGACCACTGTAACTACTCCAACTGTGTTTTAACGATGTTTTATTGTGTATTTTTATCTTGTATTTTATATTGCATTTTAAAGTGTAAGTGTCACTGTATGTTGTTCTCTTCTGGCTGCATTTTTTTGAGGATAAAAGCCGAGCAAATAAATAAATAAATAAATAAATAAATATAGCAGCCAACTCGAAGATCTGAAGTCTCTTTATGCATTTGAGGAATTAGACTTAAGTCTACAAAAGCTTATGCTACCACCTTATTTCCCTCAGTTACTCCCAAAGGGCAGGCACGATCCCTTGGCATACTGATTCAAACTCATATGGCCGTGTCTTTGAATTCTTGAACCCGTCAGTTAGTGGCAAACCACAAATGGCTGACAACTTCAAAGGACACATGAAGACTAACGCCTTTTTTGAAATGATCCAGAGACAACAATTTTAGTCTTCCCATTATTTACTTATTTATTTAATAACTTTTCACTGCTTTTCCAGGCATGGGCTTTCCTGTGGTAGAAATCAGCATCAAAACCCAGTAAACCTCAGCATTAAATTATAAAAGGCTCCCTCAGATTAAAAGATTGTATAATAATCCCATTTTATCCAAACAGAATTTCAAATATTTAACAGCGCAGAATGCCATAAAATTTATTTATTTATTTATTTATTTATTTATTCGGACTTCTATGCTGCCGACTCCCTAAGGCTCGCGGCGGCTTACAGGAGCCGAAGGCAAACACAGAATACAAAATACACATAGATAAACATACAGGGCATACAAAAGGTAAAAACATCCACAGGGCAACCAACAGCAGATAGGGAGGGGGGGAGCCAAGCTCATGCCCAAGGGCAGAGCCACCCGGTGGAGCTATCAAGCACGTCCATCGAAGGAGGGGAGCCGGGGGGGGTCCCACAAATCGAGGAGCGTCCTCAAAGACTCCAAGTCTAAGCAGTGGCGGTCGCTACAGTGACGGTAGTTGCCGGCCTGTGGACTATGCCTCGTTATTGGCGGCTTGTCCACCCCCCTAGATTGAAGGTTGGCCGGTAGAGGCACCCCACGCCTGCGGGCAGCGTTCCGGAAAGTCCTGGAACGGGGCCCTCCGGGGATCGCCTTCCGAGAGTCAGCCGCTATAGGGGGGGAGGTATTACAGAGTGGGGTAGGGACTTCCTCTGGCCCCGCCCCCTGCCCCGCCCT
The DNA here is from genome assembly GCA_030556195.1 of Anolis apletophallus. Lineage (NCBI taxonomy): Eukaryota > Metazoa > Chordata > Lepidosauria > Squamata > Anolidae > Anolis > Anolis apletophallus. Next base: position 204,645,375 of record JARBWK010000003.1, read on the forward strand.
CGGCCCCGTCAGATGTTTACCGAACCTGGGCAACCCATCGGGGCTTAAAAGAATATGTTTAGAAAAAATATTATATTAATGCATTCTTTTTTTAAAAAAGGAGACATAGAAACATTGTTGCAAATATGAAAGTAATAAAAGGCTGAACAGAAATTGTGGCTGTTGTTAACAAGATGTAGTCAGTCTGTCTGCAAAAAAACAAAGAGGCCTGGCGATATTAGGAGTGAGAGCGACTTAAAAGCTGAAAACAGTACAGTAGAAAATGGAAGAAGTGCCCCATAGCAGCAGGCAAGGGCTTTTGATCAGGGGAATGCTGCTGAAAAATGAACCCAGCAGAGGTTATTTGTGGAATTCGACTTCGCAGGCCTAGAAGCAAAGACAACGGGTGTCACGATGCAAGGACTCGGCCGGCCCCTTAATCACACACACAGAATCGGTAATCAGCTAACTATTTATTGAATGATAAAAAACAGGTGAAAAGGTAATTGTCCATAAAATATTGAAAAGTTCAATCCAAAGGAAAGAGTCTGTAGTAATCCAATCCAATAGCTTGGCAAAAGCTTGGCAAAAGGCTCCGCAAGCAATGTGGATCAAGGAACAAGACAAAGTTCACAGGGCCCAAGAAACTTCTTGGCAAGGCACGAGCTGGCAACTTGGCTCCGTGGTCCTTTGCTCGCTTCACTCCTCTTAGAATAGAAGTGGCCGAGCTACTGAGGATCTGTTCCCACGGATCCTATACTTAATCCCCCGACGCTCTAGGCTTCTGCGCCAATCTGTGCTACGGGATCTCGCGCTTCTCTGGCGCTCTAGGCTGCGGTGCCAACCCCTCCTGCTGGACTCGATGCTCTCTCTCCTATCGAAGCCCCGTCCTTGCCTCCCAGCACCTGGTTCACTATCTTCATGAGAGACAAACACCCTTTCAGCTTCCATGGGTTCATCCTCCACTGTTTCCCTGATTCTCTCCTGCGACCCGAAACCACCTGGCTTCTCATAACAATCGTCACTATCAACACTTTCTGAATCAGTCTGACCTTCCCAGTTATCATAGCCGTCAGGCCATCCATCATCCCAGGCCAAGCTCTCTGTGGGAAAGGAAGGCCCAGCTAACTCATTAACCCCTTCCTCAATTTCCTCATCAGCTGCGGCTGGCTCCAATGCAAGTGGGACCCCCGGTGTTGCCCCCTGCCCCCCAGGCACAAAAGAGAACTGGGTTGCTACAACGGGTTGGAAATTTCCATATCAAAACTAGGCATAAAAGCAGAATTATGTTCATGTCCTCAGGTGTCACTCGTCAACTTGGAGCGCCTGGAGCCTGGGCTGCACTTCGAGCCGACACCGGCAGGAGACCCGACGGAGATCCCGAGTGGGGAGGCTGCTGTGGGACAGTCTATGGCTGAGGGGCTTGAGGAGACCACCGAACCGCTGTCTGTCCACCTACCTCAGTTTGATGGCCTTGATGCACACGCGAGTCGGCCGCCAAAGATGATGGCCGACCTTGGAAATGCCGAGCCACACTGGGCTTCTTCTTCCCAAGAGGAGAAGAGAATCGGAAGTGACCTGCCCTGGAAGCCCCCGCCTTTGGAGGACCGAAAAGCCAGAAACATCTCTCCCCGGAGGTCCCCGCCTCCGGAGGATCGAGGAGCCGGAGGCGGCCGTCAGCGGAAGCTGTGTGGCCGCGAAGGAACACAGGGGCGGCACTGTGGACTGGGGAGATGCCGCCTCGCGTCAGCCGGCGCCTGGGCGGAGCATTGGAGGAAACCGGTGCCTCGTCCCGGCGGTGGGGCCCTGGCTGTCAGCTGCCCCCCAGCCGATCACCTGGTCGGAAGGGGTCCTGGAGTCGTCGGGTCTGGGGCTCGGATGGGCTACCAGGCCAAGGCATTTTGGGGCCCGAGCTGTCGGTGGGAGCCCCCTCGGACTTGCTCTGGGCCCAGGAGAAGGGAAGGTGGGAGGGAGTCCTGCGCCGTGGGGCACTGCGCCGTGGGAGAGCTGCCCCCCCCACAGACATGCAGCTTCGGGGTCTCCTCCTGGGATTTCCCAAGCTGCCTGCTTCTGACTGCTGGTCGCTCCAGCCTGGCGTAACCTAGGAAGTGGCCATTCGCCTGGGGACCTGAGTAGTCCACTGTGCTTTGCCCTCTTTGCCCTCTCTCCCCTCACTCCCCCCTCCTCCCACTTCCCCTGTTTACTGTTGTATATTTTGTATTGTGTTTTCCTAATGCTGTGAGTCGCCCCGAGCCTTGGGATGGGGCGACCAATAAATCTAAATAAATAAATAAATAAATAAACTTTCAAAAAAAAGAATGAAAAGAAATCTTCACTATTTTTTCACAAATGCCACCCCCCATTCCTACCCCGGGTTCTGTGTTATACTGAAACCTTTTTTTCAGTCCTCAGATTTCTATCACTGAAGTAATCTGGAACTTCCACTGGGCATTACAATAAGAGTTCCAGCAGTGAATGATTTTCAGTGTCTTTCCCTCTGCAAAGTTAGACATTTGGGGCCTTAACAAAAAACATTATTGGGCATTTTAGCTCTTATTTGGGGCTTCGTTTCATAGGCTCCCTGAAGGACGTCCCGAGATGACGTAGCTCACTAGAAAATACAGCCTCCCAACATTTCAACACAGCACAGAAAGGAAAGGGAAGGGCCTGAGGCAGGCATCAATGGCTGGAGTTGAAGTTAACCAGTTGACAGTTTTTCTGTTGGAAATTGAATGTTCAGAACCTTCACCCAATACACTTCTAAGGTGACTCAGAGGGAAAGCAAAAGGCCTCAGGCAGTCAGCCACTGCGGCCCACAGCAATGACGGATCAGGACCAAACATGGCAAACAAGGGACCAATGGCCCACTTCACAACCTGGTGTGGTTTAGGACAGGATGGGCCACGAATGATGGGAGTTGCAGTACCTTCACCTCATTCACTTCCCAAACAACACTGCAGCCCTATAAATCACAGACAAGGCCCAAAATTGACAGCAAGGCTTCCTTAACTTGATTTTCCTGACTAGGCCCCCAACAATGACAGAACAAGACCAAACTTGGCACACAGACACCCCCCCCAAGATGCACTCTACATCCTGGTGCAGTTTGAGGAAAGATGGACCATGGATGATGGGGCTTGCAGTACTTTAATTCACTTCCTTAGAGCACTGTGGCCCACACCAATGATGAACTATGGCACACAATGCCTTCCTCAAATAACCCGGGCACCGCCGGGTCCCCAAGCTAGTATATAATAGAATAGTCCCCCAAAAGCAGTGTGCCTGGTAAAGGGCTACTTTGCATTTTACAGATGCAGGTTAAGACATTTACATCAGTGACATGAACTGGTAAGAAAAGCGAAAAGCCTACTCATCATTCATGGAAGTCCCTGAATAGACTTAGGCCAGGATTAAGACCTTTTTGCGCCCTAGGCCACACTTTGGAATTATGCCCCCTTTCGCCTTACGCCCATAGGCCACGGCCTTGCTGCCCTAATGGATAATCTGGGCCTGAATAGACTTAGGGATGAAATGGGCAGATCGAAAGACAACCTGGCAAAATGGAACTCCCTAAAATAATCCTCCACCTTGTGTGACTGTGGAGCAGAACAAACAACTCAGCACCTGGATGCTTGTCCACAATGCCCTGCCTCATGTGCAGAGGAAGAATTGTTCAAAGCTACAGACAATGCGGCCACTGTTGCCTGGTTTTGGTCAAAAATTATTTAGCTGCTTGTGCTCCTTCCATGTTTATCAGTTTTATACTTATGTATGCAATGCTTCTGATACAAAATAAATAAATCATTAATTGGTTAAACTTATAGAATCTGTGGCGTCCGCCCAGGCCCCAAAAATAAGCTTTAAAAGGATGGACGAATTCTATAGGGCCTGGGGTTCGCGTTACAGCCTTCAGTTTAAAAGAAAACCTGGAAACCCTCTAAGAACTGAGTTCTAGACTGAAAATGGTGAACTCAGTACAGATTTATTGGTTTACAACCAGTAGGAAAGTAACTGGCGGCTTAAAAGGCTTGAAGTGGGTTGCAAAATGGGTTCCTTGGAAAAGGATTTACAGTCACTTGCCTCTGAACTTTGCAGGGTGACGGTCTCTCTTAAGTTCCAGATTCTCTTTGCTGCTCAAATGGTCCTCTGGCGCACAAAGTCCTTGCTCCCCAACGAAATACAGTCTCTATTGAAGGGCTGGCCCTTCCTCTTACTGAATTTCTTGGTTTGAGAGCGTTGAAAGTCTGTACGTAAACCGAAGTGCCTTGTCTGAGCCTAGCTCCAGACTTAGGCCAGCTTCGTCCATGTGCTTTGGTGGAAAAAGAAAGAGGAGACTCAAAAGAGATGGGGTGAAAGCAGGTCACCAGGTAAAGGCTGACACTAAGTGACCACATGATAAGGTCAAAAGTCACATGATCAAGGGCCGCATGGCAATCGGAGAACAAAGAGAGCAAAGAACGAATACAGGTAAATGCTAAATCCCAAACACAGAGAAACACAGCCCCTCTTGGGGCGGCACAGGATCCTTGCCAAGGGAAAAAAGAAAGTTGACATTCTTTTAAAATGAAATCACAGCATTTCTTCAGAGCAAAGGAGCAAGGTCCTTCATCTCCAGGAAGCCACAATAAGAGACGCCACAATCGATGACTTCCGGTCTGGGAGTGTAAGGTGGTGGACGCCGTGAGGCATAGCTCCGCTGAGCTATAAGCTTCGCAAAAAGATTGGGGTGAGAAAGCAGCAACCCCGGCTGAACCTTGAAGCAGGGAGGTCAGCCCTAGTCTGGGGGTGAGGACGACGCAGCGGGTGGCTTGGTGTGCCCTACAGGGACACACTTCCATCGGACGCCGACCCACTCCCCAGTACCTGGAATCTGCAGAAGCTCGAGGTTTCTCGCATCCTTCGGGAAAGAGACCACAGCACCACCCCACCCCAGGCACTCTTGGAGAAATTGTTGAAGGAAGGTAAAGAAGAAATTTTAACCCTCTAAAGGGGTCTCCGATAAATCTTTGGAAAAAGAAAAGTAGTTTCAAAGTTTGATCTATTATTTGGAGGGGTGAACTCTGAAAATAGCCGTGGCCCTTTAAATCCGCTCAAGCTTACTAACCTGGAGGGATCCGGCAAACAGACGCCTTCAAGGCAACAGCTGCAAGTTGATTACAAGTTGATTACAAAGCTGATTGACGTACTGCCTATGCAAGCTCGGTTGGGAAAGGCACAATAGACGAAGGAAAAGAGGAATACGAAGAACAAAGGGAAAAGACGTGGGGCAAGATAGGATCGTAAGGTGAAAGGAAGGGTGAAGCTGAGAATACGACGCGGTGCGGCGAGAGACCCCTAAAAAGAAAGAAAAAATCGTGCGAGGCACCTTTAAATTCCTCTCCCACGGCATTCAGAAGAAAGGGTGGTTGCTGAGACGTCAAATGCTGGGACGCCAGGCGCCAGGACGCCAGAATACTGAAACGTCACGACGCAGATGAGATGCTCCAATGGCTAGGCCCCTGAAGGATACAAGCAAGAACATAGAGATAGGAAGAATATAGAGTACAGTGCAAGCCCGAAGCGGAGGATACAGTTCCAAAGAAAGGAAGAACATAGAAGCCTCAAGGGAAGGGAAAAAATTAAAGGAAGAGACTTTAAGTGATTAGAGAACTAAAAAACGCTGGGAAACTTGGAATTCTAAACTACTGGATGACCTCTAAATAGTGGGGCTGAAAAGCAATTCTATTATAGCTGACCCTATCGATTTTATTATAATTTAAACAAACTAAACAAGGAAGACAATTAGTAAATTTTGGAATATTTACTTTGCTGACTGACTACAATCCAACATTATATCTAGCCTCATGATGGGAACTAGAAAGAAACCGGACAAGGACCTAAGAAACAACAATAACAATAATGGAAGAAGAGGCTCAGTCGTAGAGGAGCCCCAGGTTAAGGACCAATTGAGAGACCTGATCTACGAGATGAGAAGACTAGGTGAAATTGTAGAGAAAGGAGCAGAGGAAAGGAGACAAATACGGGAGGGACTATGTGACTTGAAGAAAGATATAAAAGATATGAAAAAGGACATGTCCTCAGTAAGGAAAGAAGTCACTGCTCTTTACGACAAGATGGATATAATTCAGCGCAAAGAGGAAGAATTAAGACTTAAAGTGGATAGGGAACATGAGAAAATAAGAGATCTCGATAAGACCCAATCAGAGTTAGAAAGAAGGAATATACAACTCGACCTCTTTCAAAAAGAATATCAACTTAGAATGCGAGGGGTCCCGGAACAGAGTAAGGAGACTAAAGAGGATGTTTGGAATCTAGTTATTGAGATGGCGTCTACGGTTTTACAGAAAGAACCCGCACAAGTGGAGGAGAAACTGGACAAAGCTTTTAGAGTCCATACGGCTTTTTCAAAAAAGAATAAATCGGAAAGGGATATCCTGGTCCAGTTTAATTCAACGAAAATTCGAGAAGAAATATTAAGAAAACAAAATGACATACCATATAAAATCAATGACAAAAAAATTATAATTCTTAGAGAAATACCTGCTTCCATCCTTGAAAACAGAAAAAAATATTTCTTTTTGACGGATATTTTAAAACAAAGAAATATACGGTTCAAGTGGGAAAAAATTGAAGGTCTACAGCTTACTTGGAAGAATGAAAAATTCTGGTTGACGTCACAAGAAAAAGCTGAAGAATTCTGTAGGAGGCATCTGAAGGAAACAACACACAATTCTAAGCGATCCCCACCAAAAGAACCAAAAAGATATGAGACTAAAAGAGATAAAGCAAATTCGAGCAGAAATCAAGGGAGAAGCAATCAAGACGAAAGAAAGAGAGAAGAACAAAGAGACCGGACAAAGGAACCGGCTCCTGGAGCAAGTGCACAAATAAATGAATCGGACCAGGAGCAAGTATCGGAGGAGGATGAAGAAAACGACTCCCCTGGAGAGGAGAGTATCGGAGAGGATGAAGAAGCATAAAGCCATGGAGGTAAAATGTTTATCAATAAATATTAATGGACTGAATATTCCCGAGAAAAGGAAACAAACTTTTTATTATTTAAAGAAACAAAAGGCGGCCATTTATGCCCTACAAGAGACCCATACCAAAACCTCTAAAATTGATTTAATTAAAAATAAAGGGCTAGGAATCTTATTTTCGTCTACCATTGAAAAAAAACAAAGAGGGGTAGCTCTCTACATAAAAGCTGACTTACAACCTAAACTAGAATTCACGGACTGTGAGGGTAGGATGGTGGCAGCTTCGATTTCAGTTAAAGGAAGAAAAATTTTAATAATCAATATCTATGCACCAAACGGAGCAAAAGTAAAATTCTTTGAATTGCTAAGGAAAAAAATACTTGAAACAGACTGTGAAGGCCATATTATTTTAGGAGATTTCAATGGCATAGTGGACGAAAAACTGGATAAGAATTATAGTAACCCAAAAATCGAACAGCGTCAAGTAGATTGCCCAATGCGTTTTTGAGTGTGTGCAGAACTTTGATTTAAAGGATGTGTGGCGCTCCCAAAATGAAAGGGCCAAAGATTTTACTTTTTTCTCCGGACGAAGAAAGACGTGGACTAGAATCGACATGATCTGGGTGTCCAGGAACATTCTAAATAGCAGCCTCAAGGCAAAAATCCATGCCAGACAAATATCAGACCACGCACTAATCGAGATGACTATTAAATTTGGGCAAAAACAGTTTTTTTGGAAGTTAGACGACTGGCTCCTCAAGTCGGACTCCCAAATCCAAAAGAATAAAAAGCTACTAAAGGAGTACTTTGATATAAATGACCAGCCGGAGACAAGTATAACCAATATATGGGATGCAGCCAAAGCAGTAATGCGGGGCAATTTCATTGCCCAAAGACATCAATTGAACAAAGAAAAGAACAGCGAATTGACACTACTAAATGCAGATTTGGATAAATTGGAAAATCAATTAAAAAGAAATCCAAACAATATCAAAATACTTAGAAAGATCCAATTGACGAAAAAGCAAATAAGCCTTTTATCATTGGATCAAATTGAAAGAAAAATGAAATACTTGAAACAAAGAAACTTTGAAAACTCAAACAAACCAGGGAAATGGTTGGCCTACCAGTTCAGAAAACAAAAACAAAGCAATATAGTGAATAAAATAAAAAAATGGAGATAAGATAATGGTGCAAGATAAGGAGATCCTTGAGGAATTCAGAGTCTTTTATAAGGAACTTTATAATTCTAGTAACTTGAATAAAGAAGATATCCAAAACTATATAAGTGCTTTAAAGCTAGATAAAATAGAAGAAAAGGATAGAGGAGTATTAAATAATCCCATTACAGAAGAAGAAATCTACCAGGCAATTAAACAATTGAAAACAGGGAAGGCTCCCGGCCCGGATGGCTTGACGGACCAATTCTATAAAAAATTCAAGGAAGAACTTGTTCCATACCTAAAAAAAGTGATGAACAATGTATTATCGACGGGAATCCTACCAAATACCTGGAAGAGTGCCAATATAATAGTCGTCGCAAAAGAAGGGAAAGATCCCGAAAAGGTAGAGAATTATAGACCTATCTCCCTGTTAAATCAAGATTATAAACTATTTTCTAACATACTAGCTTCAAGATTTAAAATCTTCCTTAACAAATGGATTAGCAAGAACCAAACTGGATTCCTACCAAGACGCCACATGAAAAATAACATAAGAAACATTATTAATCTGATTGAACATCTCGACAGGAATATTAACCAAAAGGCCGCCTTCGCTTTCCTCGACGCCGAGAAAGCGTTTGATCGGCTTAGTTGGGACATTATTGAAATACTTGTAAGAGAAATGGATATGGGCGTGTTTTTCACCACAGCGATCAAAGGGATTTATGACCACCAAATGGCAAATGTCATAGTAAATGGTATAAAATCAGATCCATTCGAAATCTCGAGAGGGACTAGACAGGGATGTCCCCTGTCCCCGTTAATTTTTAATTATACTCTTGAGTTACTTCTCAAAAACATCTCCAAGGACCCAGAACTTAAAGGGATTCAGATTGGTAAAGACAATCATAAAATCTTTGCATTCGCAGACGATTTAGTCTGCGTTATAGAAGATCCCTTGGAAAGCATAGATCGTTGGCTAAAGAAGATTGATAAATTCGGGGAGATCTCTGGCTTTAAGTTAAACAAGAAGAAGTCCAAAATTATTACAAAGAATATTAAAGGAGAAGAACAAACAAGGATTGAGAATAAGTCAGGCATGGAGATTGTGAAGAAATTCAAATACTTAGGGATCATCCTTACGAATAATAATTGCCAACTAGTAAAGAACAATCATGAATGTCTCTGGAAAGAAGTCAAAAACGATCTAGTAAGATGGAAATCCTTTAATTTGTCTTTATTGGGTAGGATCGCTACCATTAAAATGAAAATCTTCCCAAGAATTAACTTTTTATTTCAAATGCTGCCCATCTTAAAAAACTCACAAATCCTGAAGAGATGGCAATCGGATTTGGCAAATTTCTTTTGGCTGGGCAAGAAACCCAGGATTAAACAAAAGATCTTATGGAAAGGACAGACATGGGGGGCTTCGGTCTACCCAACCTGAACAAATATTATGAAGCCAATTGTTTAGAGGGGATGAGAATGTGGGCACTATTAAATCATAGAGAAATGCTTAACTTGGAAGGCCCCTCGAATAGGCATGGATGGCACGGCTATCTGTTTTATAATAAATCGCTGGTTGATTCGAACTTCAAAAACCATATAATTAGATCCGCCGTATTAAATACCTGGAATAAGCTCAAAAGAGTTTATACTCCAAGATTCCCCTTTGGGTATCTCCTCTGAAGCCCTCCAAATCAAGAAGCCAGAGGATGGGAAATGGTCGACCTATGAACTATTGAAAATTAACGGAACGATTATATCCCTAAAAAGCAGGAAGAATTAGCACATTTAAACCTAAACTGGTTTCAATATAATCAGATTGTAACAAGATACAAGGAGGACAAAAGACAGGCTGGATGTTGCACCCAACTAAAGGGAAAAAGCCTGGCTAAACACAGAGAGGAAAACGGTCAGCAAAATTTATAATTTTCTTTTAGAAAAGGAATTTGAAAACAAACCAAACAAGGATTACATGAGAAAGTGGGCAGCAAACTTGGGTTTTGACATCCCTAGAGATGACTGGGAGAATTTATGGAGGGTAAAACAAAGATATAATTATGCATATTGTTTAAAAGAAAATATATACAAAATGATATATAGGTGGTATATCACTCCCCATCAATTAGCGATGATAAACAAAAACAACCAAGACTTATGCTGGAAATGCCAAAAGAGAAGAAGGGAACATTTTTTCATCAATGGTGGACGTGTAAGGTTGCCTGCTCCTTTTGGAGTATGATTCATAAGAATATCATAAAGATTTTTCAAAAAAAGTGGACCAAAAAACCAGAACTGTACCTTTTGAACATTACGGGACAAGGGCAGAACAAAGCAAATGACAAATTGCTAACCTACCTTATTATTGCAGCCCGTATCACCTATGCCAGGAGATGGAAATCCACGGAAGCCCCAAAAGAAGACGACTGGATTTTAAAAACCCTAGAAATAGCTGAAATGGACAAACTTACCTGTTGGTTAAGATATAAATCCAACTCAGTATTCGAGGAAACCTGGAAACCTTTTTTTGAAGTTTATAAAAGAAAATCATAACATAGACCTAAAAGGCCTGAACTATTAAAGGAGAAAACCCATCCAAAGTAAAACGGAACAATGAAGCAAAGGAAAAAATATGGAGATGTGAAGTCAACAACTCTTTTTTATTGTCTCTTTTTCTCTCTTTTGTATTGTCCCACTGTAACTACCCTCCCTTCCCTTTCCCATGCCCCTCCCTATCCTCCCCCCGGCAATCCCTTCCCTTATTCCCCTACCCTAGCCACACTGCTTCTTTTTGTTGTTACAAATGGTGTTGTATATGTGTATGGCTGCCTATCGAGCACCGGGTCGCCTTCAAAGTGCTGGTTCTTACCTTCAAGGCCATCCACGGCCTGGGGCCAGCGTACCTGAGGGACCGTCTCTCCCCATATTGCCCAGCGAGATCACTACGGTCCGAGGAGGCCAACCTTTTAGTAATACCATCGGTAAGGTTGGCCCATTTAACATCCACCCGCCGGAGGGCGTTCTCGGTGATAGCTCCAACGCTATGGAACGCCCTCCCGGCTGAAGCCAGGGCCCTGACGGATCTACTCCCATTCAGACGGGCCTGCAAAACTTATTTGTTTAGGCAGGCCTTCGGTGAGTAGGCCCGTGTGTATATCTACTCCGCTGCTATTTTTGCCACTGCTTAATGTTTTAACTGTTTTAACTGTTGCTGCGTTTTAATTGTGCTTTTAAGTGTTATGTTTTAACCTTTGGCGCTGTGCCATTGGCTCTTGTGAGCCGCCGCGAGCCCCCGGGAGTCGGCGGTTGAGAAGCCTCAACAAGCCTCAACAATATATTATTAATAAAAACTCTTTAAAAAAAAAAAAAAAAGAGACGCCACAATCTTATTCCACATTACCACAATCCATTGTCCAGTGATTACTTACTACTAGCATATTATATCATTACACATTTACCCAAAGGTAGATACAAGGGTAGGCTACTGAAAAAAGCAGTTGCTTTAGAATTATTGTTAGCTTAAATAATAGCCTATGGGAGGTAGCAATTATGTCCACATTCCAGATGCATCCGTTACTTGTTAGACTCGCTCATTTTCTGATTCCAAAATTATAGCTTAATTTTCATTGTGTCAATGAAAAACCCAACTCCCCTACATTTTTAAAATAGGCATTCTTGCGTGTATCCGTAAGGCTTTGTTGATACATTTTTTTCACTTTTGATAGCCAGAATTATATATATCACTAGCTGTACGCGGCACGCGTTACTGTGCCCTTTTTAGGAGATGCGAGAAAGTCCAATCATCCACGGTGTGCCCTCCTCTAACCTGCAGTTGGATGGAGTGTGGGTCATGGGGGCACGGTGTGCCAAGTTGGGTCTTTATTGGTCTTGGTTCTGGGCCACAGTGGTCTGTGGGGAATGATGGGTTTTGAAGTACTACAAATCCCATTTTCCATGGTGGTACTTCGTGTCCCATCATGCATGGTAGGGGCTCTGTGTGCCAAGGTAGGTTACTGTAAATTCAGGCCATACACAATGTCCCATGAGCTGAGGCCTAGTTATGAACAGCAAGTTAATGAAGCCTTACTGTCAATTCAGGCCATACACAATGTCCAATGAGCTGAGGCCTAGTCGGGAGAATCAAGTTAATGAAGTCTTACTGTCAATTTAGAGCGTAAACAGCTTCCCAGTAAGTGAGGGCTAGTTAGGGAAATCAAGTTAATGAAGCCTTACTGTCAATTTTGGGCGTGGTCTGTGATTTTTTTGGGGTGTAAATTTTTCGGTTGGAAGTGATTTGGGTGTTTGTGTTGGGGATTGGCTCAGGCCTTTTCCTTATTCTGTTTTGGCAGTTTATTATGGATCGGAATTTTCATGTTGGCTGGCCAGTGCAGCAGTTATGCAAATCCGCCCTTATTGGCAGCCAATCATGTTGTTCAGAATGTAGAGGCTGGGTGAGTCTTTGGCTGCCCCGGAGGATGCTGGTAAATGTAGTTTTATTTTTACTCGTTGTTTTGGGGGAAAGTTTCTTTGCTACAAACGTACCTTGCTTGAGGCCTATTTCTGTTGGCAAGTATTGTGTTTCTGCGTTGTATGGTTTCTTTGTTTGAGGTATACATCACATGACGTGAACCCATTTATATAATAGATAGGTCAGGGCTGTCCAAATGCCGGCCCTGCAGATGTTTTGGACTTCAACTCCCAGAAATCCTAGCCAGTTTACCAGCTGTTAGGATTTCTGGGAGTTGAAGGCCAAAACACCTGCAGGGCCGGCAGTTGGACAGCCCTGTTATAGGTATTCTACCAAGGCATAGATGAAAACCAAAACTATAAGCACTACGTCCCGGCATTACTTTGCGAACGAAGGTTCTAAGGAAGGACTCATCCTACGCTTTCTACAAGCACATTGTTGACTAAAGAGGCCAATCTGAGAAAGGCAAGTCTGGTTGCAGAAAGCACAGCAGAAAGTCTCCTTGGGTGATGTTGTTTCCAAGTTGCGGTTCTTTCTGCGTTGTCGTTTCTCTTCGAGACCCATTTGGCGTGTCTTCTCGAAAGAGGCCGCAGCATGGTGGAGTGTGCATCTCCATGCCTCCCGATGTGAGGCCAGGGTGGACCATTGTTGGTGATCAATCTGACCGAGCCTGAGGTGTTGTTTCAGGGAGTCCTTATATCTCTTTTTGGGGGCGCCTCTCTTGCGCTGACCCGTGGCGAGTTCACCAAAGAGTAGTATCTTTGGGAGGTGGTGGTCATCCATTCTAGAGATGTGCCCTGCCCAGCGAAGCTGTGTTCTCAATAGCATGGCCTCAATGCTGGTGACCCCTGCTTGCTCAAGGATAGCAACATTCGTCACATAGTCGGTCCAGTGTATATTTAGGATTGTGCGAAGACAGCGCTGATGAAAGTGTTCGAGGAGTCGTAGGTGTTGGCGATAGGTGACCCATGTTTCAGACCCATAGAGGAGAGCATACAGTACAATAGCTCTGTGCACACCGATTTTGGTGCTTTGCCTCAGGTGCTTGTTGCTCCAGACTCTTTTGTGAAGCCTTCCGAATGCACTCTATGCCTTTGCTCATCTGTGATCTATCTCTTTATCAATCTTGGTGTCTGAAGAGATGATGCTTCCCAGGGAGGTGAACTGCTTACAACGGACTATCATGTCTGCTAAATTACTTTGACCTGTTCAGGCAAATGCAAAGTACAAATTTCTTTCAGATACTGAAGTAAGGAGTGTTGCTTTGCTTGCTAACAAATAAAGAATATTTATTTATTTACAGTATTTATATTCCGCCCTTCTCACCCCACCGCAGGGGACTCAGGGCAAATCACAATGCACATATACAGACAGACATTCAATGCCATAGACAAACAACATATATAGACAAACGATGGTCAAGAGCTCACCCCAACCCGGGCAGGTCTCGAACTCATGGCCTTCTGGTCAGTAGAGATCTTATGCAGCTGACTCCCAGCCAGCTGCGCCACATTCCCGGAGTAATATTTTTATTCAGAAGGATTGTTTCTGAGGAGGTGGAAATATTGAACTTCAAAACTCACTGCCTTCCTGAGTTCTGCGTATATACTTCTCTGCAGAAATATTGTTTGTCTTCACAGAAAATACTGTTTCTGGCGCTGAAAATGCTATTTTCTGAGCAGCACATACATACACATTCTGTGCACAACAAGCTTGGAATTGTGAATTGGTTTTGAAAACAGTGAGAAGAAAATGGCTGAAAAATACTTATCGCTTCATTTGATTTTAAAAAAAGAGAGTGAAAAGTTACATCTTTAAGCACCCAACATCTTCATATCCAAATCGGATAAAGTGCAATTTCCCCACTGTGATGAGGTGGTTATTTATATGTTAATCACATGTTTGTTTATGTATTTAGAAAGGACATTCTTTAGAAGCTGCAGAGAGTGAGCAGTAGAATGTTCGCAGCAGCAAGCTATAAGCAGAGGCTGTTGCCATGACAACAGAGGCCACTCTGGCTTTAGAATGTTCAGTTTTGAATTTGACAGTTGGAGAATGTCAGTTGGCCAGCAGCTGTGAGCAGAGTTAGTTTGGAATTAGCAGTTGCTGAAGCTGCAAGCTGTCTGTAGGAACTGCAGTGTGCAGTTCAGTTCTGTGTGTGGGTTTAGAGAAACCCAGGTTAAGGACAAGTGTAGTCCTAGGGCTGAGAGTAACCCAGTATTAAGTAGTTACTTGTATGTAACTGTGTAAGGGGAAGTTGAAACCCCAGTGTTACATTGTTTAAAATTACAAGTCTGTACCTCTTCGGAGTTTTGAAACCACCTAAGCTTTGAGCCCATTTGTGTAAAATAAACTGTTAAACACTTTCAACAAAACATCTGTGGAAGTCGTTTATTCACAAAGACCCTCACATCAGCATTGACAAATGGTGGCAGCAAATTAATTAATAATAAATAGAAAGTAAAACATTGAGTATTGGTGGCAGTGGTCAGTCGTCCACAGTGAATCCAGTACAAGGTCAGGAACATCGTCACATTTGGTGGCAGCGGTGGGATTGTGTCACAATGCAAGGACTCGGCCGGCCCCTTAATCACACACACAGAGACGGTAATCAGCTAACTATTTATTGAATAATAAAGAACAGGTGAAAAGGTAATTGTCCATAAAATATTGAAAAGTTCAATCCACAAGAAAGAGTCTGTAGTAATCCAATCCAATGGCTTGACAAATGCTTGGTAAAAGACTTGGCAAAAGGCTTGGCAAGGGCTCCACAAAACAATGCGGATCAAGGAACAAGACAAAGTTCAAACAGGACCCAAGAAACTTCTTGGCAAGGCACGAGCTGGCAACTTGGCTCCGTAGTCCTTTACTCCGCTTAGAATAGAAGTGGCCGAGCTACTGAGGATCCGTTCCCATGGATCCTATACTTAATCCCCTTGGCGAGGACCCCGACGCTCTAGGCTTCTCCGCCGGTCTGTGCTACGGGACCTCGCACCTCTCGGCCGCTCTAGGTTGCGGTGCCAGCCCCTCCTGCTAGCCTCAATGCTCCATCTCCTATCAAAGCTTCGTCCTTGCCTCCCAGCACCTGGCTCACTATCTTCGTGAGAGTCGAACTCCTTTCAGCTTCCATGGCCTCATCGTCCATGTTTTCCCAAATTCTCTCCTGTGATCCGTACCCACCTGGTTTCTCATAACAATCATCACTATCAACACTTTCTGAATCAGCCTGACCTTCCCAGTTATCATAGCCGTCCGGCCATCCATCATCCCAGGCCAAGCTCTCTGTGGGAGAGGAAGGCCCAGCTAACTCATTAACCCCTTCCTCCATTTCCTCATCAGCTGCGGCTGGTTCTGATGCAAGTGGGACCCCCGGTGCTGCCCCCTGCCCCCCAGGCACAAAAGAGAACTGGGTTGCTACAGATTGAAGGATAGCCTGCCCTGCCACGTTCAGAAGAGTAAAGGGGGTGAAGTTTCATCTATTACCACACCCACTTTGGACAAAAAACATTTGACTTTTCCCTTTCTTTGGAGAAGATCACAAAACCCATAAAGATGGTAGAAAAAAGAGAAGGCAACGAAGACCGAAGGAAATGAAAGCGGTGGTTTATGGGCCTGCTCATATCCTCACTGTATGCTTTGTTTTAGTGTTGACTCTCTCTCCAATTTCTGGCTTCTTTTCCATAAATTTCAACTGCTTCGAGGCTGGGGGTGGGGTGTGGGGGGAGGCATTCGTGTGGGAACAAATAAACTTTCTTTTACATAAATCAAGAACACGCATGAGAGGGATATTACATCCCCTTCCTGAGTTCCATATTGCAATATTATTTATGAAAACATTTTTGCAGGTATTCCAGACCAGGCTGTGTATATATTCCCAGGAGAAGCAGAGGACGCATGCCAAGAGCTGCGGGCCATAAGACTCTTGGCAGTGGGCAGTAAACAACATCAGAATGGATCATGTCACTGAAAGAACAAAAGGAGGCAGGCCATCCTCATATTCGGAAAGTCTTCATATTTCTGGCAGGCTCCCTCCCTAAAAAGAAAAAAAAACTTCTTTCCCTTTGCCCCAGAATGGATGCCTGTGGACAGCCCTTGTCCTTTCCAGTCTTGCGTGATACGTCTGTTTCCCAGTTCCCTTCTTAAAGAGGAAGGCAATGGACACACAGTTCATTACTTGTTTACCTTTCTCTCTCATCTCTAAGAGATGTATATGGCAATAGAGTAGCATTTATGCTACTCTAGCCATCATGGTGAAGAGCTCTGCAGATCCAAGGTTGGAATAAACTACAGTTTACTTTTCATAAAATTGTTTCCCTCAATAACAAAGATTTTGTATCTTTATGAGAATTAATTTCTCTCCTTTTGTGGTATAGCAGTAACGTTTTAGTTACACCGTGCAAACAGAACTTCTAGCATCTTTAAAACTGAAAGGCCTTGTATGGTCTAGGGCCGGTGTATCTGAGGGACCGCCTTACCCCATATGTTCCCGAGATCACTACGCTCAGAGGGGCAAAATCTCTTAGTAGTTCCATCTATTCATTCCTGCCGTCTGTCTACAACCAGATCAAGAGCCTTTTCCGTAGCAGCCCCGTCACTATGGAACTCAATGCCAGATGAAGTCCGTGCCATTAAGGCAGTGTTTCCCAACCTTTTTTGAGCCGTGGCACACTTTTTACATTTACAAAATCCTGGGGCACACCACCAACCAAAATGACACAAAATGACACTCTAACACAGTAATACATATAGTTAATATGTTTTAAAATGTATTTATACACTCAGTGTGAAACCTGGGCCTGTTTCGATGAACACAACATAGATATCCTGGCAGAAATGGCAGAAAGACACAAACTTCCCACACAAAACTCCCATAACCAAGAGAAAATGCTATAAGAGTTTGGTGGGCATTGACCTTGAGTTTTGGAGTTGTAGTTCACCTATATCCAGAGAGCACTGTGGACTCAAACAATGTTGGATCAGGACCAAAGTTGGCATTAATACTCAATATGCCCAAATATGAACACAGATGGAGTTCAGGGGAAATAGACCATGACATTTGGGAGTTGTAGTTGCTGGGATTTATAGTTCCCCTACAATCAAAGAGCATTCACCAATGATAGAACTGGGCCAAACTTCCCACACAGAACCCCCAGGAGGCAAGAGGAGGTCTCTACTTGGGGAAAGGGAGGCAGGTCTTCCCAATGCATGGAGAGGGAGAGACCAAGTAGACAACGGGTGGGGAAGGGGCCTTTATCAAGGTAGGTTTCTTAGGGTTTTTATACTTCAACACACTAGACTCTCCCCCCTCCCCTCCTGGAGGTTCCAATTTCCCATGGCACACCTGATGATTGCTCACGGCACACTGGTTGGGAAACACTGCATTAAGGAACTGGCCCCGTTTCGGAGAGCCTGCAAAACAACCCTTTTCAGACAGGCTTTTAACCTAAATGGCTCCTGAGAAAGTTGGCCAAATCCTTGAGTCCTATGTAGATTGTTGTTTTTCTGCTCTGTTTTATATTGTTGCTGTTATTAAACTGAAATGTTGCTGTTTTACTAATTGATTTTATGTAAACCGCCCCGAGCCTGCTGGAAGGAGCGGTATATAAAAATGAACAATAATTAAATAAATAAATAAATAAATAAATAAATAAATAAATAAATAGAAGTTGGCTGTATAGACAATTGTAAGGCCATCTCTACACACAACCCAAAACTAGTGCTGGGACTCCAGACAATTTACAACTACGTCTAGGGTAGATCCATCCTTTTTTGGCCTTACGCCAAGTTTGCAAAGTTGAGAAGTCTGGTATTTCTCAGAAGTTCTGGAGTGGCCTTCAATCCTTTCACTATCAATATATGTAATTCCCACCATAGATGTTTATGCCTCTGTAACCCACATGTTATGCTTAAAATAATTACAAAAAATAGACATTAGTCCATCATCTTCAATTTTAAAATTCCTATGATAGATTTGTGTACCTAGGGCCGTAAGTCAGAAATGACTTGATGGTACACTGCAAGCATAGCTAAGTTTGAATTCAGTCACCTCTCCTTGATTTTTCACAACAAGAGAGCATGTGTTTGCCATTTGATATTGGTGGACAGGCATGTAGCCAGGGAGGGGGGCTAAGGGGCTTCAGCTCCCCCCGAATTCTCAGGGTGGTCCGCGAAAAGGCCTTACTGGTACATTATTTAAACTGTTATGTTTATTCATATCATGATCTGATCACCATGCTCATTATATCCCACATTAATGGGGCTATCGGGATAACAATACAAAAGGTTTGCTAGGGTAGACCCTCTTTCACCCAGTCTCCGCCCCCCAACCAAACTCAGCCCCCCGAACCAAAATCCTGGCTACGGCCCTGTTGGTGGATATATACATTTCTATTCTATGTACATTTGCCCACCATCATTGACACCACTAACATAAATGTATTTCCCATTGTCTTGATTTGTGGGTCAGGTGGATTTTTTGGGCATTATTATCCCCCATTGTTTGATGTTGTGGTATTATTTGTGGGAGAAATGAAATATGGTTATATCTAGCACAATAATTGTGTAGTAGAAAATGTTCTTGGCGAACCCACATGAATCTAAGACGAGCACATAAGCAAGCACTTGAGTTGAATGACTGTTTTCTGTTTATTTTTCTATTGACAAGCCAAGGAGTATTATGGTCTATTCTCAAACGCAACCTTTTCCTCTAGACAATTAGTTATTATTATTACTATTTTAAATAAAAGAGGCAGAGACAGATTCTTGTTTTCTTTTGTGCCTCTTCCCAGGATTCCTGGCCAACCATTTGCTTAAATGATATTTCCACCATTCCTCAGATATGATTTATTCACTTTTCACTAATGTTCATATTCACAATGCCTCGGTCATTTGTACGTCGCACAAAGTATTTCCTGATGCGAGAATGAACCTTGGGCTTTTGTTCCCATGTGAATATCAAAGCAAAATTCACCAGATGGAAAAGGAGTTGCACAATAGGATCTATTATTTACAACGCATTAATTGTGTGGAGTGATAAAATACAAAAAAACATTTATTTGGCATCTTCTTGGGTCTTATCTAATATCCATGGCTGGAGCAGAGACTGGAGAACATGGCGGATGACCTTGGGGACGCTCCTGACCGTGCTGTCCAGTTGAGCTCCTCACGCAGGCTCAGAGGCAGCCGCAGAAGGAAGCACAGAAGGTCCCTGCAACTACCGTGAGAGCTTGTTGAGGGTGCCGCCCTCAGCCTTGTTCCGGTTCTGGTTCAGGGATCTGTTCAATCTCCCCTCCTGCTTCAGCAGGGGTGATGGTGTCTTCCAATACTGGTATGGTCCCTAGGGGCTGCCCACCTGCAGCTGACCAGCCGAGGACTATGCCAACGAAGAAGCGGAGAAGGTTCCGCACGAGGACCTTTTGGAATGTCAACTCCAGGAGCTGGGAGCACTCTCTGGTGAGTTCCCAGCCCTGGAAGCAGGACAATGCAATAGGCAAAAGACTGGACTCCGAGAGTAATAATAATAATAATAATACTTTAATATTTGTGAGTCGCCTCCACCAGAGGTGCTCCGGGCGACTTACATCATTTAAAACCCTAAAACAACAGTGTACAGCAGTTTAAAACAGATACAAGTCTGAGGAAGGCTCAGACATTCAGAGGTACCGATCAGGCCCCAAACGCTAGGCGGAAGAGCCAGGTCTTTAGGTCTGACCGAATCTAGTTAGGGTCAGAGTGGCTCTGAGGGCAGGTGGCAATGAGTTCCAGATCCTGGGGCCGCCACGGAAAAGGCTCTCCGCTGGGTTTCCATCAGCCGAGCCTCTCGCACCCCAGGGATGGTCATGCAATCGCCATTTATGGCACGTGCTGGCCTCACGCTGCGTTGGACCGTCAGCCGGTCACTCAAGTAGGCTGGCCCAATATTGTGCCGAGCTTTAAAAGTGAGCACCAGGAGTTTGTAGAGCACTCTGAACTCTAAGGGCAGCCAGTGGAGATCTTTTAAGATAGGAGAGATGTGGTCCCTCACTGATGACCCCGAGATGAGTCTGGCCGCTGCATTGTGGATGAGTTTCAGCCTCTTGGTTGTGGAGAGGGGGAGGCCCACATATAGGGCGTTGCAATAATCAAGACGCAAGACAACGGTGGCATGTACCACGGTTCTCAGCGCCTCAGGTGGTAGGTAGGGGCCAGCCGCCGGGCCCCCACGGAGGTGGAAGGCGCCTTTGCTGCCGCCTGGATCTGGGCCTCCATCGTTAGTTTTTCGTCCAGGATCACTCCCAGGCTTTTCACTGCCGGAGCCGGGAATAAGGGCTCGCCCTCGAAGGGTGGCAGTGATGGGTGAGAGGCGGGTCAGCCAGGCCAGAGGATCTCCGTTTGGCTGGGTTGATTTTGAGTCTATGCGCTCTGAGCCAGCTCGTCACCGCTCTCAGTCCTTGGCTGAAATTGTCCGGCACCGACGATGACCCTGGGTCAAGCTTCAGGAGCAGCTGTGTATCGTCCGCATATTGGTAGCAGGAGAACCCATAGCTCCTGGCAATACTAGCCAGAGGCTGGACGTAGATGTTGAAGAGGGTGGGAGATAGGATAGCACCCTGGGGACTCCACATTCCACACGCTTTTCCTAGAGACTTGACCCTGCCACTCGACCCGTTGCGAGCGGCCTCGCAGGAACGATTCCAGCCAGGTCAAAGCCTTGTCACGGATCCCAGAGGCAGCCAGGCGGTCGAGGAGCAAGTCGTGATCAACGGTGTCAAAAGCCGCGGTTAGTTCCAGGAGGACTAGGACTGCCGAGCCTCCCGGTCCAGTTGACGGCGGATGTCGCCAGTGATCGCTACGAGGACGGATTCCACTCCGTGACCTGCACGGAAACCCGACTGAGACGGGTCTAGGCCCCGGATTGATCCAGGAAGTCCCGTAATGGCTTTCTACCGCCGCTCTAAGAGCTTACCCAGAAAGGGTAGGTTGGCAACCGGGCGGTAGCTTGCTGGGTCATCCGGGTCGAGGTTCGTCTTTTCAAGAGGGGCTGACTCTGGCCTCTTTCAGGGAGTTCGGAAAGGTGCCTGTCTCTAGGGAGAGATTTACCAAGTCCCTCAGAGCGCCCGATATGATGTCAATATTGGACTTAATTAGGTGTGATGGGCAGGGGTCCGTTGGGCAGGTCGTCGCTCTTGCCCCGGTCACCAGCCTTCTCACCTCCTCCGTTGTTAGTGGGCTGAATTCTGAGAGACGGTGTACATTTGTCCGGGTGGGGTACTGGGACCTCGTGTCCCCCTCCTCGGGAAACAACGGCAAGTCAAGTCGAAGTGCCGCGATTTTTCCGAGGAAGTACTCCTGGAGGTCATCTGCGGTTATCGCCGAGTTGTTGGATTCACTCTGTGGGGACGTGAGGAGACTCGGACTACCTTAAAGATCTGTGCCGTATGGGAACCCGCGGCTGAGATCTGGGCCGCATTATAGGATCTCTTGGCCTTTTGATCTCGTGTTCGTATAGCCTGTGTTGTTCTCGGTAGGCTGCTCTGGTTTCTTCACTAGGCTTTCGCCGCCAGGTGCTCTCGAGTTGCTTCCTTCGATGTTTTATCTGCTTTAGGTGTGTTGTGAACCATGGAGAGCAGGTTTTCCTGGGGCGGAAGGGGCGCCTAGGAGCTATCTGATCAATGGCCCTTGAGAGAACACTGTTCCATCTGGCGACTAGATCTGATAGTGATCCTCCGGGGACCTCCAGGGGTTCCAGCGCCGCAGCGAATGCCCTCGGGTCATCGCGCTCTTTTGGCGGGCTAATACAGACCTTGGCTCTGATCTTACCGTGAGGGGGATGTTGGTATCTACCCTCACCGTCAGGTGGTCCGACCAAGGCACTGCTCTGGAATCGCGATGATTTGTGGCGAGACCCTGGCTGAAGATCAGGTCCAGTGCATGGCCCGCTTGGTGAGTGGGGCCGGTATCTGTCCTGGAGAGGTCGAGGGCGTCCATGTGCATGAGAAATTCTCGTGCATTGGGGGTGGGAGGGATTGTGTCCGGGTGGATGTTGAAGTCCCCCAGTATGAGGAACCGGGGAACCTCAGGGCCCAGTCCGCAATCAGATCCTGTAAGGCAGATGTGGCCTCTTTATGGGCCCCGGGGGCCCGGTAAACCACCAGGATCCCCGTCTTTCCCTCCTCTCCAAGGGTTGCTCCCAGGCATTCTATGCCGGTCATCTCCGGTGTTTGGAGGACAGAAGTGGCAACAGCGTCCCTTACGACCAGTCCTACTCCCCCACCCCGACCTATAGATCTTGGTCGATGGAAGGCTCGAAAGCCTGGGGGGGCTATCTCCTGGAGGAGGACACAGTCACCGTCCTGGGTCCATGTCTCTGTGATGCATATAACATCTGCGTCCTGTTCTGCGATAAAATCTCGCAGGGTGGCCAGCTTATTGCAGATCGACCTCGCGTTGAGGAGCAGAAGTGAGGACCAGGGTGCGGCAGGTGTTTGTTGACGGGCGTGGCAGGTAATGGGGCGCAGCCAGGTCGAAGAGGAACTGCGGCTCTGTTTGGTGGAGGGTGGGTTGCTGGACCTTGCCCTCCTCTGCCCACCAATTACTGGGATGGGACAGGCGGAAGCGCTCTGGGGCTGATGGTTGGAACCGGAGCGCTGAGTTTATGCACGTCCCCGAAAAGGGGACGTTGAGGTGGCCTGTCCTTGATTGCAGACCGGAAGGGTTGTATTGGACGGTAGCTGTGCCATGGAAGGGCCGGTGGGGATTCTAATCCTTCGAGCCCAGAAGGTTCTGGTCCTGAAGGGGCCGGGTTGCCAATCGGAATTCCCTGGAGTTGTTGTGTCCTCTCTGGGTAGCGGTGCTTGATTTGCGTGGCCTGAGCGATTCCAGGCGTGGGGTGTTGGGCTTTTCTTGAGAAGCCCCTCTGGCCGCGGGGCCTGTAGATCAGGGTTACCTATCAGTTCTGACTGAACTGCCTGAGGGGGCAGGGGCATGGCGGCCTGTAGGCTGGGGCGGAGCCGTCATTTCGGAGCATGTTCTGGTGGTCGCTCTTCTTCGCCGACGCCTCAAGGCCTTCCCTGCCCTTCTTTTAGCCCGCCTGGTCTCTCCGCGGCTGTTGGCATCGCATCCACCCTCAGGTTCACGGGGGGGGGGGGTGCTTGGGAATGCCCCTTGGTATGTCTCCGTTTCCGTCTGCGCCTGCGTCCCGCCCTCGCTCCATCAGCCGGTGGAGAAGGGGCCGATAGAGTAGAGTTGGCTCCCCTCCCCCTGGTTTAGAGACTCTCCGTGACTTTCTGGGGGCGCCACAGCTCCCTTCTTTTGACTGTGCGACAGATATTACTGCCAGACGTCCCCCTTTGGTAGCACGTCATCCTGCGCGGAACCTGAGCTTTACTGTCATATTCCCTCTGTACTCTCCTTTCCTCTGTCTATGTAATCATCTTTTTACCCTGGCTTACTGTTTTTCTGTTATGTGCCAAACTATGTAAACCGCTCCAAGCCTTCGGGTAGTGGCGGCATAAAAGTTTGAAACATAAATAAATAAATAAATAAAGCAGAGGGTTCCACTGCTGAACAGTTCTTACAGCCAGGAAGCTCATTCTAATATTCAAGTGGAAACTTCTTTCCTGTAATTTGAACCCATGGCTCTGAGTTCTAGTCCCCAGGGCAGCAGGCATCATTTCGCATATTTAATACATGGCTGTCATGTCTGCTCTCGTTCCCTTCTGCAAGCTAAACATTAGGCTTGTTTGATCAAAAAAAAGGTTCAAAACTCCTTTCGGATGTGGGGGGCGCTGGTGGTTCGGAACTGAAGTCAATTCCGATTTTCACCAAAAAAAAAGTTCAAAACTTTTCAAAACTTCCGAGACTGTCGCAATGCACGGACTGGGCCGGCCCCTTAATCACACACAGAGAGACAGTATTCAGCTAACTACTTTATTGAAGAATAAAAACAGTAGAAAAGGTAATTGTCCAATATGCAAAAAGCATTCAAAGTAATGAATTAAGTCCAAAAGCAACTTGGCATGAAAGGTTTCCAAAAACTTGGCAAAGCTCCGCTTAGCAAAAGCGGATCAGGAACAAAACAGGGTACAAGGTCCAAGGCTTCCTTGGCAGGCCACTAGCCCAAACTTAGCTCCGTGGTCTAGCCTCGCTAACACGTCTGCATAGAATAGACGTGGCCGAGGTACTGAGGATCCGTTCCCACGGATCCTCTACTTAATCTTCATGGCGAGGACCCCGACGCTCTAGGCTTCTCCTTCTCCAATCTGTGGTGCGGGACCTCGGTCTGTCTAGGCTATGAAACCAACCCCTCCTGCTAGTCTCGATGTTCCGTCTCCTATCGAAGGTTCGGCCTTGCCTCCCAGCACCTGGGTCTCTATCTCCGTGAGAGTCAAACTCCCTATCTACTTCCCAGCTATCCTCCTCCAGGTCTTCATGCATTCTTTCTTGCGATCCTCCCCCCCCCCCCCCGGCCGTTCATACGCTTCACTATCACTGCTTTCAGTTTGCACCTGGCTTTCCATATCCTCGTAAGGATCAGGCCAGCCTTCGTCCCAAGCTAGGCTTTCTGTGGGAGAGGAAGGCCCAGCAATGGGAAATTCTCCTTCTTCCAGCCCCTCTAAATCCTCTTCAGAATCTAACTCAGCAGATGCTGGCTCTATTGAAAGTGGGACCCTGGCGCTGTCCCATGCCTCCCAGGCACGAACGAGAACTGGGTTGCTACAGAGACTTCCAAATCCGTCAATAGTTTCAAAGTGTTATTTTACCTGCTTCATTGGGTGGTCTTTACTTTGAAAGTAGTTGTTTTACTCCAGAAAAGGGGGGGGGGGCAAAGGGAAGAAATCCATCCACTCTGGTTAAAACCGCTTCTCTCGCTTAAGACTGGCGCGGGAAGAAAAGGAAAGTAATCCATCCACATTGGTTTAAACTGAGGTGGATCCATTCCATTCACACTGGTTAAAACCGCTTCTCTCGCTGACGCGGGAGGGAAACGAAAGAAAGGGAATCCATCCACACTGGTTGAGAAGGCTTCTCTGGCTTGAACCGAGACCAGGGAGCAGAAGCTGGGGGGGAGGGGGACCTTAATCATTTCCAACTCACTTCCTGATTCGTAAGAGAAATGGCTGAAAAAGCTTCGGAAGGGCAAAGGGACTTCCGGTTTCCTTAAAAACTTTAAAATTGCTTCAAAAAGGAAAACTTTGCAAATTTATTCTGAATTATGCAGATTCCGACCGAACCTAACCATGCCTACTAAACATGACGACGATGCGATGGAAACTGATTTCAACATGACGCTGAGGCTGCAATTGTATGTTTTTAAATTGTTAAATTGTTATTATATGTTTTTTCTGGGGGGTTTGACTTGTTGCTGTGTTGTATTGAGGGCAGAGACTGCCTGTGTAAACCGTCCCGAGTCGCCTTCGGGCTGAGAGGGGCGGTATAGAAACGTGACAAATAAATAAATAAAATAAATGCCCAGCTCTTTAAGACGCTCCTCATAGGGCATGGTCTCCAGATCTTTGATCATTTTAGTTGCCCTCCTTTGGACACTTTCCAGCTTGTCGATATCTCTTTTAAACTGGGGTGTCCAGAATTGGACAGAGTATTCCAGGTGAGCTCTAACCAAAGCAGAATAGAGGGGCACAATGACGTCCCTTGATCTAGACATTACAGTCCTTTTGGTATCGCCAAAAATCCCATTGACTTCTATGCTGCTGCATCACACCGTTGGCTCATGTTCAACTTTTTGTCCACGAAGACTCCAAGATCTTTTTCATATGGACTCTTGTCGAGTCCGGTGTCCCCCATTCTGTAACTTTTCGTTTAACTTTTTTCTGCCTTCATTTTGAAATTCATTTTGTTAGTTTTAGCCCAGCTCTCTAGACTGTTAAGGTCATTTTGAGTTCTGATCTTGTCCTCTTGAGTATTGGCTAACCCTCCTAATTTGGTGTCATCTGCAAAGTTGATAAGTATGCCTCCAAAACTTTCATCTAAATCATTAATAAATACTGGGACCGGGACCAAATATTGCGGCACTCCACTCGTCACTTCTTTCCAGGATGAAGGGGAGCCATTCGTGAGCACCCTTTGGGCTCGGTTGCTTAACCAGTTAAAAATCCCCGTTAAAGTAGCAATCCCTAGCCTGCATATAGCAGGAAAGTCATAGGGGACCATGTCGAAGGTCTTAATGAAATCAAGACATGCTGCATCCACAGCATTCCCTGAATCTATCAAGCTTGTAACTCTATTGAGCAAAGGGATTAGGTTAGTCTGTTTTTGAGAAATCCATGTTGACTTTTAGTAATCACAACATCCCTTTCTAAGTGATTGCAAACTGCTTCCTTAATGATCCACTCCAAGATCTTTCCTGGTATGGATGTCAGGCAGACTGTACAGTAATTGTTGGAGTCTATTTTTTCCCTTCTTGACAATGGGGACATTTATTTATTTATTCGAATTTATACACCGCCACTCCCCGTAGGCTTGGAGCGGTTTACAACCAAATAAAACAGTTAACAGCAATAACAACAAACATACAACATATGACAGATAACAGCTTACAGGTGGCTAGTTTCCAGGTGGCTAGTTCCAGGTAGCTAGTTTAACAATTAACTATAGATGGTCCTGATCTGCACGATAGGATGTAGCTAGGTGAAGTCTTCGGCTGAGGACAATTTTGGGGCAGGAATGAAGCTCGCATCCTGGGGAGACCAACGGCTTGCCAAAAGGGACCGCCCAAGGGTGATACCTGCCAACCCATCAAAGGGAGGGAGCTGTTTAATTCCTAATGCCCCATCAAGGGTCTTCGGTCCACAAAGAACCAGGACGGCCGGGGCCTTTAGGCCCTCGGGAGAGGGCCAACTATCCCGATCCACACATCTTATGGGCTCATGAGCTGGAGCCCTCCCTGTTAACTTAACCTGGTTCAGAGGCTGGGAGGTCTTCAGATGTCGTGCCCAGCTCCTGATGTTGGTATTCCAAAAGACTCTAGTCCAGAATGTCTTCCTCCTTTTAAATGTCCTAAATGTCTCAGAGTCCTCCCTCCAACTGGGTGTAGAAATCCTTGAGTGGGTCTCAGGAGCAACAATGGCCCCAGCCGGGTGAAGACCTCCTTGCTGGGACCGTGAGCCAGGCTGGGCACTCGTTTGCCTGGAAGCAGTGTTCCTCAGGGCTGATGTCAGAGCCGGCCCAGAAGTAGCCTCTCCAATTCAGTCTTGCGATGTCTGCGAGGTCCTCCTACGCTTCCGTTTACTGTTCCTCCTGTGCTTGCGTGGGACGTCCAGTGGTACGGCGTGGCTGGGAGTGACCTCAAGGTCAGTCGCCATCCTCCCTGTCCCACAGTCCAGCAGTCTGGCCTTCAGCTGCGCCCTCCAGGCCTCCCTCTCCGCAAGACCCAGGCAGCGGCGGTGATGGCCAGCTCCATCCATGTGCCCTCCTCCCACCTGCTGAGACTTCTCCTGTTCTCCAACAATTCTCAGATATTATTGCCAGTGATTCTGAAATGACTCCTGCTAGTTCCTTAGAGTAGCCAGGCATTCCTGGACTACTTCTTTACCTATTTTGGTTTTAACTTCCCTTATTACCTCGCCCACTCCATATAGCTTAGGTGGAATACCAATTTCTTTTTGGGAGAACACCGAGGCAAAGCAGCTCTGCCTTTTCCTTACCCGGTGAGCACTTCATCACCCTCTTCATGCAGCGGTCCCACCATTTTTTTTCTTCCTACAAAGATCCACCTTTCATTGTTTTTAATCTCTCTGGCAAGCCTGGGCTCATTTTGCGCCTTGGCCTTCTGAACCTTTTCCCCACATATGTGGAAAAAAGGGACAAAGATACATTTCCATTAGATAACAGAAGATTGAATTGAAATTAGTTTTTTTAAAATATAAAAATGACCGTGTTACAACATACATGCGCACAATTGGAAAACTTGTACTCAGCATTATAAGTCAAATGGGTTGAGTTGCAGTGAGAAGTTAGCAATTATTAGGCTGCGTCTGCCTAAATTACATGTCATGTGGAGAACAAGGTACAGTAAATCAGCAGTTTTTCAGCCGTTTCGCCTAAACCTGACCCTTGCTTAGTAAGTTCTCAGTTCCAGTTTTTCCTCCAAAATGACATTTAAGCAAGCTATTATTTGCAAGGTTTGGTTATTATGCAGGGTTTGGTGGCAAGCACTTAACCCCCCCCCCTCCCCCCAACATTAAGGATGTTCTTGGAGGAAATGGCTGTGTCATTATCTTAAATGAATGCCACGTATTTGTCTTGGAAGGAGCAGAAGGCCCGGCAACCAGACATGACATGGACGGAGTACAATTCCTAGCAACAAATCAAAAAGTAAAGTGAGCAGAACAGTCATATTCTGTATTTTTGAGTATTCAGAGATGGGTTGTAAAAAAGAAAATATTTTCTTAAAAATCTGTTACTAGAATGAGTATGGACTGGATCCAGATTAGGCATAGAGTAGACCTACTGAAACCAGTGGGATTTATCTCCCACAATCATGTTAAGGTGGTAATTTTGAGGCATCACTTACCCAATGTAGATGGTAGCACAACAGAAGCGTTAAAATTGTAGGCATTGTGAAACTAGGGTAGAGATTAGTCACAGCGAACGATACCTCCATAAAAAACAGGAATCAGCAAAGCGTCCTTCTCTGCCCAAAAAACTATCAAATGATCTCATATCCACGCCAACGCAGCCTCCGTTCCATCTGCAGCCGCGGACCTAATCTCGACCATGGCGACATTGGGCCTCTCCCTTTGTAGCTCGGGACCCACACACTCGGCCGGGCACACCCTCGACCTGGTGTTCAGCGCAGGGGTTCAAGTGGACCTAGCCTCCGTAATAGAGGTACCATGGTCGGACCACTGTGCTCTAAGGATCCGGGTTGAGCAACCGCCCCCATGCAAGGGCGCCGAACAGATTTTCGTTCGCCCAAAGAGACTTATGGAACCCGACAGGTTCCTGAATGCTCTGAGGGATCTGGAGTCTATCAGCATCTCAGTCGATGAGCTGGTTCAGGTTTGGAATACCTCACTAGCTAGAGCTCTCCATGAGATCGCCCCGAGGCGCCCTCTCCGACCCCGCAACCATCGGTCCCCCTGGTATACAGGGGACCTTAGGGCCATGAAGCGGGAGAGGAGACGGCTAGAGCACGAGTGGAGGAAACTCCGTGACGGAGCCTCAATATCAGCTTATAAGCTAATTAAAGAGACTTATGAGCATGCTGTCAAGGCAGCCAAAAATGAATATTTCTCTGCCTTGATAGCGTCTGCCAGCTCACTCCCGGCTCAATTGTTTAAGGTAATTCGATCTCTGACGACGGTCCCTACCGTCCCAAAAAATAGTGATCAGGCCCTCACCGCCGGCGCTTTTCAGAGCTTCTTCACAGACAAGATACTGAGCCTCCGCCGGGACCTTCCGGCCACAGTTGATACAGTAAGAGAGCTAGAGACTCCGTGGCCCTCCGCCCGGGCCAACCCTCGACCGGTTTCGGCCACTGGGCGCAGATGCTGTTGATAAGATAGTGGCTGCAGCTCGCCCTACCACCTGCTCCCTCGACCCGTGCCCCTCCTGGCTTGTTAGATCTTGCCTGGAGGGGTTACGTGGGCCTCTGTTGAATATCATAAACAGCTCCCTTGAGCAAGGAGTCTTTCCAGAGTGCTTAAAAGAGGCGGTGGTAGCTCCATTACTGAAGAAACCATCATTGGACCCCCGCGGTTCCCTCCAACTACCGCCCAGTGTCGAATCTTCCGTACCTGGGCAAGGTGGTTGAGAGGGCAGTAATGGAGCAGCTGCAGTCCTTCTTAGATGATGCAACATGGTTAGACCCCTTCCAGTCCGGCTTCCGTTCGGGGCACGGGACAGAGACGGTCCTGGTCTCCATCACAGACCAACTCCGCTGCCAGCTCGACCAAGGCGGGTCTGCGCTGCTCGTGTTATTGGACCTCACGGCAGCGTTTGACACGGTCGACCACAATCTTTTGATCCACCGCCTGGCCATGGCTGGAGTGAGGGGGACTGTCCTTAAGTGGCTGACCTCCTTCCTCCGCCAGCGGTCTCAGCGTGTGAGGAGGGGCGAGGTGGTCTCTGAGGGCTCCCCATTGGTTTGTGGAGTTTCACAGGGGGCCATCCTCTCCCCTCTGTTATTTAACATCTACATGCAGCCGCTTGCACAGCTGGTGCGGAGTTATGGGCTGGTCTGCCACCAGTACGCTGATGACACCCAGCTCATTCTGAGGATGGGGGGGCAGGCCGGAGTCCGTCCTCGATAATTTCCAGCATTGCCTCGAAGCCGTCACTGGATGCCTGCGAGCCAGTAGGTTAAGGGTGAATCCGGCGAAGACAGAGATCTTGTGGCTGGGCCGCCCGGGCGGGGTGGGTGCCCGGCTTCCAACCCTGGACGGGGCGGCGCTGCACCCAGCGCCGTCTGTGAAGAGCCTGGGGGTCCATCTGGACTCCCAGCTGTCCATGGAGGCCCAGGTCTCTGCGGTCAGCAAGGCTGCTTTTTTCCACCTCAGCCAGGCAAGGAGGCTGGCCCCCTACCTCTCCCGGAGCGACCTAGCCACGGTGATCCAAGCCACGGTCATCTCGAGGCTAGATTACTGTAACGCACTTTACGTTGGCCTTCCTATGTCGTCGATCCGGAAGCTCAGGCTGGTGCAGAACACTGCCGCCCGGCTCCTGTCTGGGGCTCCAGCAGGCTGCCGTATAACACCAATCTTGCAGGATCTGCACTGGCTGCCTATTGAGCACCGGATCGCCTTCAAAGTGTTGGTTCTTACCTTTAAGGTCTTATACGGCCTGGGGCCAGCGTATCTGAGGGACCATCTCACTCCATATTGCCCGTCGAGATCACTACGGTCTGAGGATGCCAACCTTTTGGTAGTACCATCAATAAAGTCGGCGTACCTGACATCTACCCGCCGGAGGGCGTTCTCTGTTATAGCCCCCACGCTATGGAACGCCCTCCCGGCCGAAACCAGGGCCCTGAGGGACCTACTCCCGTTTAGACGGGCCTGCAAAACATATCTGTTTAGGCAGGCCTTCGGTGAGTAGGCCCGTATGTCCTTCTGCATCATGCTGCTGCATTTGTTGCTGTTATTGTTTTAATGCTGTTGTTTTAATGCTATTACTGCTGTTTTAATCTGTTTACGTTTTAACCTTTTGTTGTATGCATTGGCTCTTGTGAGCCGCCGCGAGCCCCCGGGAGTCGGCGGCATAAAAGCCCCAATAATAAATAAATAAATATCCTGGAAGCTGGCATCTCTATATCTCTGCAACAGCAAAGGCTATGTGATTTCGTTGATTCTAGTGTCATTTCATGTTGGGCATTAACCAGAGCTTAGGAAAGCTGCATGTTTATACTGTCTGGGTTGTTCAAGATGGCGGCCGCGTCCGGACGCGTCTCAGAGGTGCTCCGTGTGAAGCTGCTAAGTTTAGCGACTTCCGCAACCTTGACAACACGGGACTCAGGAACCTTGGGGGTACCCTTTGGGGTACCCCAGCCAGAAAGTGCTGTGGTAGGTACCCCCAGAGCAGCTGCAGAATGGGGAGAACGAGGAAGCGACCAATCATCTGAGTGCCCTCAGAGGTACAGCCGAGGCTCCGTGGACCCTCGGAAGCCCCTGCAGGGAAATCCTCATCTCCCCCTTGCCGCAATCCG
The DNA here is from genome assembly GCA_030556195.1 of Anolis apletophallus. Lineage (NCBI taxonomy): Eukaryota > Metazoa > Chordata > Lepidosauria > Squamata > Anolidae > Anolis > Anolis apletophallus. The sequence goes on from JARBWK010000003.1 coordinate 204,677,610, forward strand.
CCTGCAATTTGACTTACTAACCTCCCAGCTAAAAAGGCTGGGAGAAATGTTGACAGCCCTCTCCCCTGCTGACCACCGGCTTTTGCCTTGCATGTTGGACGATGGGGGGATTGGCTGGTGGAGAGCGAGAGAACAGGAGGGGGTGACATCGCGAAGAGGCTGCCCACCCGGGTCTTCCGTGGGGAGTGTGGCGAGAGGACCTCAGGGGGCAATCCTCTTCTCTCTGTTATTTAAAATCTACATGCGACCACTTGCCCAGCTGGTGCGTAGCTTTGAGCTTGGATGTAATCAGTACACTGATTGGGTTGTTATTGTCAAACAATCCAATCAGCTCGGTTGTTATTGTCAAAAACAGTCCGATGCCATCTTGGACCCAGTTGAACTGCAGCCCCCACTACGCGCTGCCATATCTGATTACCTTTTTATCTGTACCACACTTGGCCTAGCTGTGGCTCTTATGTTGTTTTATTGTATTTTAGATATGTTTTACTGTGTTTTTAATGCTCTATGCTCGACTTCCGGGAAGGGCGGCAGATAAGTATGAATTAATAAATAAATAAAATAACAAAAAGGTACCTTTTCCAAACTCTAATTTTAATCTTCAAAACCAGAAGATGCAACACTCTCTTCGCCACTGGAGCAATGACAGTGCTTCTATTATTAATAATGGAATATTTACTATTTAAAGCTTTTTTTATATAATGGCATCATATATTATTTAAAGCAGAAGTAAGCAGTTGTGATCGTCCAGATATTTCGGCCTGCCATTCCCAACAGCCCTAGCTGCTCAAGATAATTTCAAGGTGGGAGGTGTCCTCCAAAAAATATGGAGGGCCACAAATAGGCCACCCCAACCGAAAGCAACCATGAGTAGCTAAAAGGGTACTAGCCCATTTCATTTGCGAGTACTCCTTAACTCCAGCCTCAAAGACATGCTTTCCGTCATATGCAACGTATATTTCTGGCTGATTTCAAGGAACTAAGACTGAAAGTTAAAAACCATCTGTACCTTCTGTTTCCGCTTGAGACATTATTTATGTTTTTGGCTTTGTACTCTGAGCTAAATACAGAATGTGTAAAGACTGTTAATTAACCCTTGGAGAATTGCATTTCCCAACAGCACATGGAATGCAAAGATGTTTTTAATCAAGCCGTACAACTCCCTGGGTTGATACAGGCCCAAATTGTCCTACTTAACGAACCCAAAGGGAATAGATATTAAATATTTTCTTAACACAAACCTAGGTTGAAATAAAGTGACACCTAAACAAAAGCCACAAAATTCAAATTTGAACCTAATGACTCATTGTCAACAGAAAAGCTGATGGCAGGACATTCAGAGGTGTGAATGCGTAAGTGCCGCGTCCGTGCCCTTTGCCTGAAGATTCTGCCTTTGTAGCAGAACTCACTCACTTGTGGTGGGACTGAGGCCAAAGCCAATGCGCCTGGATCCAAGGCATCTAATCAGATTCATTGGCTGCGTTGTAGGCTCCAAATTTATTGGCACTCATGCTATTAAATGTTTTAGGCAACAATTTAGACCACACATTCATTTTCTAGTCTTACTCATCCTTTGACAGGACAGAATAACGTTTTATAAATCCTATTTTAGAAAGTTTACCAGGGAGATCTGTAAGGCGTTATGTTGATTATCTTTTGGCTGAACAACACCCCAACATTACTGCTAAAGTTGCAGCTTTTATGCAGCAGCAATAGCTTGTCGTCGCAAGATGCTGCCATGCTCTTAGGAGGTTTTAATATTTACTCCAGTTTTTACCATTGTCATTTCAGCATATAAAGGTTTGATGCTGTTTTAACTATCACAGGGCTGTCCAACTTCTACCGGCCCAGGGGCCTGAATTCCGGTCACTGATGACCTGGGGGGCCGTAGGGTCTGCCCCCGCCTCCGCCCCTGCCCCCGGCTCCACCCTCTCCCCGCCCCCAGCTCCGCCCTCTCCCCCGGTGCCCTCTCCCCTCTCCCCTTATTTTTATTTAATATTAAATATATTTAATTCCATCCTCCCCTCTCCCCTTATTTTTATGTATCCCATCTCCCCTTATTTCATCTTTAAATATATTTAATTTTATATTTAATACATGAGGGGAGATGGGGGAAATGAATGAGGAGCCCTGAGGAGCCCCCTGCTTCGCCTACCTTTTCCAAACGCGCAGGATCCAGGAGTACCCGGACGACGAGAGAGGCGACGATCGACTGAGTAGAAGAAGGTCCTAATCACGTCTGTGGGCCTCAGCGATCCAGTAGTAGAGTAGCCGAAGAGTATCGCGAGAATACGTAATCCACACGGGATTTCGCTGTCAACCCTGGCGTAATCTCGCGTTGACAGCGAAATCCCGTGTGGATTGCTTATTCTCGCGATACTTGCTCTGAACCCGGAAGTAGGTATTTTTTAATTATTATTTTTTATTATTTTATTTTTCAATTTGTATTTTTTATTAAAAAGCTTAGGGGGGCGTAGGGAAGGGGCTGGGGGCCGTATACAGCCCCCGGGCCGCCAGTTGGACAGCCCTGAACTGTCATATTCAATACTGAGTTCTAACTTTGTTTTTGACATTGTTTCTTGATGCCTAAATGTATATGTTCTTATTCTGATGTTTGTACATTTCTTGGTGCTGGACATTGACTGTGTGTGTGTGTGTGTGTGTGTAGAATTGATGTAGAAAAGAGCTGGTTTTGAATTCTAACTGTGTATTCCAACCATGTTTACTATGCTGAACAGGAGATGTTCAGCATAGGGAGGAGACATACCCTACGAGGCAGCCAGGAAGAAGGAATCTTCTAAAATTGCACTGTGTACTGTGTACTGTCACTTGTATGTCTTCCGACAGGGACTGTCTGTCGTATGTGTAATGTAATCCACACTGAGTCCCCTTCGGGGTGAGAAGAACGAAATATAAATAAACAGTTATTATTATTATTATTATTATATGTCACAGATACTTCTGATGGGATCGTGGAAGAGAGCCTTCTGGTGGAGTTCTCTTACTCTAAACCATTAGGCTGGTGCCCTCCTTACTATACTTTGAGAAGCAGGTGAAAACCTTTCTGCTTCAGAAAGCTTTTGAAGGCTGATTGCTCAGTGGAGAAAGGTCTTTCAAAATGCACTGTATTATTTTGACTGAACTATGAGGCCATTAAAGAACTCCAGGAACACTGAGGAATGTGGAAGGAACAACAAGGGACGCTGAGAACGCTGAGAGATGAGGAGTGTGTCAGCTCCCCCTGGTGGCCAGAATTTGCCTCTGTTCATCTATATGTTGTGTATTGTGGGAACAGCAGGTATGTAATCCGCTCTGAGTCCCCTTCGGGGTGAGAAGAGCGGTATATAAATAAAGTGTATTATTATTATTTGCTGCTGTTGTTATTGTTCATGTTTATGCTTTTGGAAGAGATGGGTTCTTAGGAAGATGCTAAGGTCCAATAAAGGGTCAAAATAATATTTATCTTGTCCATTCAATCTCCAAAATCATAAGCAGTATTCTGCATTCGTCGTTGTGAAACAAAAATTCATATTCCAAGATCATTTGTCTATATTAGACATAATATTCTAAGCAAAGAAAGAGTCTTGAGAAACCACGTAGTAATAACCATAAATCAAAAGTCCACAATGGGTCAGATTGCTCTGGCGTGGTTCTCAGAAGGGTCGACAGTCATGGTCCAAGCCGTTTCGCCAATCCTGGCTTCCTCGGGACCCCAGACTCAATGCTAATTATAGGTTTCACAGGTCCGGATTTCTGTTAATATAATATATACAAGAAGCAAATCAATCAATAACATCAGTCAACATATTTTGCCCGTACAAGGAACTACAACATGGCTCGAAGTTCAAATCAAAAATACATACCAATATAATTATTATTAAGCATTTCAGTGTGGGCGCAGCCACCAACGCGTAGTAACCGAACACTGGTAGATGGAAAGCCGCATCAATTTAACTCTATTCGGTAACACAGGTGTAATTAAATTAACAGCTCACGGATTGATAAACGGTCATTGAGGCCTCCCGGATACTCAGAATTTAAGTTGATTATCCAGAATTTTTCTCTTTTGAGTAAATGCAATTTTAAATCACTATGTGGCTTGGGGTCAACTTTTTCCAATATTACAACTTTAAAATCTTCAAAGTGATGGAATTCCCTAAAGACTCCTTGAGTACCAAGACCAGGAAAATGGCAGGATATCAATAAATACATATAATAATTGTGCAATCAGCTCTCCACATTTGCAGGTTTATCTTTTGAGAATTTGGTTATTTGCTGATTTGATTAATACAGCCTCTTTAGCTCCTCCAGTGCCAACCCATAGTCAAATTTTACTCTGTAAGTTCCTCCACCACAACTCTATGGTCCACCTTGGGCAGACGTTATCCATAGAGTCACATCTAGAGATTCCTAGAAAGGTGTTATCTTGGATAAAATAGTCGTGTTTTATTCACATTTTTGCCCCTACCCCAGTGAATATTGGGGGGGGGGGTGACTGTAATCACCTTTCTTTACTACACACCTCATCTTTAAGAGCTAAATGTACGCTGATGACACCCAGCTAGTGCTGAGAATGGATGGCAGGCCGGACACCGTACCCGATTGTTTCCATCTATGCCTTGAAGCCGTGACTGGTTGGCTGCGCTCCAGCCGGCTGAAGGTGAATCCGGCAAAGACGGAGATCCTGTGGCCTGGTCGCCCTGGGCTGGATGAGTGCCAGTTGCCTACCCTGGATGGCGAGCAATTAAGCCCGTCATCCTTGGTAAAAAGTTTGGGGGTCCAATTGGACCCATTGCTGTCCATGGAGACTCAGGTCTCCATGGTCAGCAAAACATCATTCTTCCATCTACGACAAGCTAGGCGACTGGCACCCTACCTGTCCAGGGATGACCTGGCCGCGGTGATCCAAGCGACGGTGATCTTGAGGCTGGACTACTGTAACGCCCTCTATGTTGGCCTTCCCTTGTCGACAATCCGGAAACTCAAGCTAGTGCAAAATGCCGCTGCTCGCTTACTGGTGGGAGCACCGGTGAGGGAGCACATTACTCCCATCTTACGGCAATTGCACTGGTTCCCAATCGAGTACCGAATTGTCTTCAAGGTGCTGGTTTTAACCTTTAAGGCCTTGCACGATCTAGGGCCTGTGTACCTGAGGGACCACCTTACCCCGTATGTTCCCCCGAGATCACTACGCTCAGAGGAGCAGAACTTGTTAGTTATTCCATCGATCCGCTCCTGCCATTTGTCCACGACAAGGCAACGGGCCTTTTCAGTAGCGGCCCCCATACTATGGAATGCACTTCCAGCTGAGACCCGTGCGATCTCAGAGCTTATTCCTTTCCGGAGGGCATGTAAGACCTCTCTTTTCAGACTTGCCTTTAGCTGAACCGAAATGTACTCTGCCTGCCGATCATTGTCTTATGAGTTTTAAGTAATTTGTAATTTTTAATGTTTTAATATTTGTTGTATCTGGTGTTTTATTATATGTTGTGTGATCCGCCCTGAGCCTGCAGGGAGGAGCGGAGGAGCACCTGAGGGCTCGCACTAAGACTCTAAACTATCTAGTCCGTGAGCTGCTTTTTGCCGACGATGCCGCCCTTGTCGCCCATTCAGAAGCAGCCCTGCAGCGCCTCACATCCTGCTTTGCAACAGCTGCAGAGCTGTTTGGGCTGGAAGTCAGCCTGAAGAAAACAGAAGTCCTCTACCAGCCCACACCACAGGAAGAACACCATCATCCTCACGTCAGCATAGGCAAATCTGTGCTTAAGTCCGTTCAGCAATTCACCTACCTGGGAAGCATCATCTCTTCAGACGCCAAGATTGACAAAGAGATAGATCACAGATTATCAAAGGCATATAGTGCATTCGGAAGACTTCACAAAAGAGTCTGGAGCAACAAGCACCTGAGGCAAAGCACCAAAATCAGTGTGTACAGAGCTATCATACTGTCTATTCTCCTATATGGGTCTGAAACATGGGTCACCTATCACCAACACCTATGACTCCTCGAACGCTTTCATCAGTGCTATCTTCGCACAATCCTAAATGTACACTGGACCGACTATGTGACGAATGTTGCTGTCCTTGAGCAAGCAGGGGTCACCAGCATTGAGGCCATGCTATTGAGAACACAGCTGTGCTGGGCAGGGCACGTCTCTAGGATGGAGGACCAACGCCTCCCAAAGATAGTACTATATGGTGAACTCGCCACGGGTCAGCGCAAGAGAGGCGCCCCCAAAAAGAGAGACAAGGACTCCCTGAAACAACACCTCAGGCTCGGCCATATTGATAACCAACAATGGTCCACCCTGGCCTCACATCGGGAGGCATGGAGAGGCAGTATCCACAATGCTGCGGCCTCTTTCGAGAAGACACGCCGAATGGGTCTCGAAGAGAAACGACAACGCAGAAGAACCGCAACTTGGAAACAAGATTACCCAAGGAAACTTTCTACTGTGCTTTCTGCAACTGGACTTGCCTATCTCAGATTGGCCTTTTTAGTCATCAACGCGCTTGTAAAAAGTGTGGGATGAGTCCTTCCTAAGAATCTTCGTTCGCGAAGTAATGCCGAGAGAGAGAGATTTGTTGTATCTGGTGTTTTATTATATGTTGTGTGATCCGCCCTGAGCCTGCAGGGAGGAGCGGAATATAAAATCGGATAAATAAAATAAATAATAAATGTTTCAGCACCTGGACAGCAGACTTAAACGTTACACAGGGCAACTGGTCAGACTTTCCAACATGGTGGAATATATATGATCACACTATTGAATCTTTAGCCAATTTTTAAAAATACTATACTATTCAATGTTGGTTTAGCTCGGTGGATTTTGGGAAGGCTCAGGCATTTTTATTCCACTTCCCTCAGTTTTAAATCCCTTTGTTGCGGCAAAGATCCTTTTACAAATGCGGGAAAGTGATTGGAAAATCTCTCCTGGTGTTGAATCAGTTGCATTTCGTTGATTTATGGTGGTAGTGCTGATGGTTTAAGCCTGTGTAACTTATCAGAAAATTGTGTTGGAAATGAGCCTAAACATTGTCTGCTTATATATGCACATCAATAAGTTAAAAGTAACAGTAAATAAATAGCAGGGTCGTAACAAAGAAAACATCCACAAGGCCAAAAGTTCCTCCCACAGCAATCTCGACTTGGACTCTGCAGAAATGCCTGTTTGATTTCCTAGTTGAACTGTTTACATAACTATTTTGTCTGCATTAAATCTGCCTTTGAAAATAATTGCACTGTTAGCAAAGCTAATAGAAAAATTGGGTGCTTTAAGAGTTTGGGGTGAGCGGCTTTGTAGTGGTGCCTAAATCCTTTCAGTTTTTATTATTTACAATCCCACCTTGCCCCGAGAAGAAAATTCCCAGTTCATTATTTAAACTCTGCGTCTTCTTCCTTGAATTGGCCTCAGAGAACCGTTTTCTTCTGTCACTTGAAATCCTAGCTGTGGAAAAATCCTTGAATTATTGGCTGATGACAGAAGTGATCCAGGTGGTCACCAATCTAATGGCTCCTTCGTCTTGTGCGCATTACAGGGACGATACCACAACATCCATCATGCCCTTCTGATGGACTACAGAGAAGAAATCCCTTCCAACATGCATTTCACGTGCAAATGGTAAGGGCACCGCCCTGCTTTCCCTTTCTCCTGGCCCGTGTGACAGCCTGTTGACTAATGGTTGCCGTGGAACTCTGCTTGAACTTTCCTCTAATCCAAACGCAAAAACATAAATAAACCGGCATCTCACTCAGCAAACTATAAAAAGTTATGCAATCTTTGCTAATGCAAGGAACGGCCTGTAAAGGAAATCTGACATCTGTTGATCAGGAAGCAAGTCCGTACTGAGTCGTCTGTGACCGTTTCCCCCTTTGCTATCAAAGAATAAATAGACTGAAATGTGTAAACAACCTAAAAGCACAATGGATAGCTAGAGTTGTCATAGGCCAGTGTTTCTCAACCTTCCCTTAATACAGTTCCTCATGTTGTGATGACCCCCAACCATGAAATCATTTTTGTTGCTACTTCATAACTGTACTTTTGCTACTGTTATGAATCATCATGTAAAATATTGGATGTATTTTCATTCACTGGACCACATTTAGCACAAATACCCGATACACCCAGGTTTGAATACTAGTGGGGGTTGTGGGGGGTGATTTTGCCATTTGGGAGGTGTAGTTGCTGTGATGTATAGTTCACCTACAATCAAAGAGCATTCTGAACTCCACCAACGATGGAGTTGAACCAAACTTGGCACACACAACTCCCATGACCAACAGAAAATATTGGAAGGGTTTGGTGGGCATTGCCCTTGAGTTTGGGAGTTGCAGTTCACCTACATCCAGAGAGCACGGTGGACTCAAACAATGATAGATCTGGATTGAATTTGGCGCAAATACTCAATATGTCCAAATGTGAACACTGGTGGAGTTTGGGGAAAATAGACCCTGATATTTGGGAATTGCAGTTGCTCGGATTTGTAGTTCACCTACAACCAAAGAGCTTTCTGAACTCCACCAACAATGGAATTGAACCAAACTTGGCGCACATAACTCGCATCACCAACAGAAAAAACTGTATGGGTTTGGTGGGCATTGACCTTGAGTTTTGCAGTTGTAGGTCACCTACATCCAGAAAGCATTGTGGACTCAAACAATGGTGGATCTGGACCAAACTTGGCACAAATAGTCAAGATGCCCAAAGGTGAACACTGGTGGAGTTTGGAGAAAATAGACTTTGACATTTGGGAGTTGTAGCTGCTGGGATTATAGTTCACCTACAATCATGGAACATTCTGAACCCCACTGACGACAGAATTGGGCCAAACTTCCCATACAGAACCCCCATGAAAAACAGAAAATAATGTGTTTTCTGATAGTCTTTGGCGACCCCTCTGACACCCCCTCACAACCCCCATAGGGGTCCCGACCCCCAGGTTGAGAAACACTGTCATAGAGAGAATGGTATATGCCATGTCCTCTTCTGTCCCTTGTCTGTTCTCTTTCTCCCTCTCTCTGTTCTTCCTGGTAGAGAGGGAAAGAGACCTGGGGCACAGCCACACTGACCACAGAGCCTTGGAGTTGGAAGAGATCCCAAGGGCCAGCCATTCCCTTGCCATGCAGGAGCCAAAGCACTCTTGACAGATGGCCTCCAATGCACGAGGCTCTATCATGCTCCATAGCAGCATATTCCACTGCTGAGCCACTCTGGAAGTTCTTCCTAATCTTTAGGTGGAATCTCTTTTTCTGCACATATCATTTATCGTGGCCTGAAGGCTTCTCAAAAGTGTGGTATTCAAATGACGCATGGAACAAACACACACAGGAATGCACTTTAAGGGGTAAAACCAGGATAAGCATAAGAGCAAGATACTCCAAAATAGGCCCTGTAATGCTCTCTCTCTCTCTCTCTCTCTCTCTCTCTCTCTCTCTGCATTACTTCGCGAACGAAGATTCAGGAAGGACTCATCCCACGCTTTTTACAAGTGCGCTGATGACTAAAAAGGCCAATCTGAGATAGGCAAGTTCAGTTGCAGAAAGCACAGCAGAAAGTCTCCTTGGGTGATGTTGTTTCCAAGTTGCGGTTCTTTCTGCGTTGTCGTTTCTCTTCGAGACTCATTCGGCGGGTCTTCTCGAAAGAGGCCGCAGCATTGTGGATAGTGCGTCTCCATGCCTCCAGATGCGAGGCCAGGGTGGACCATTGTTGATGATCAATCTGGCTGAGCCTGAGATGTTGTTTCAGGGAGACCTTATATCTCTTTTTTGGGGGGCACCTCTCTTGCGCTGACCCGTGGTGAGTTTACCATAGAGTAGTATCTTTGGGAGGCGGTGGTCCTCCATCCTAGAGACCTTGTGCCCTGCCCAGCGCAGCTGTGTTCTCAATAGCGTGGCCTCAACGCTGGTGGTCCCTGCTTGCTCAAGGACAGCAACATTAGTCACATAGTTGGTCCTGTGTATATTTAGGATTGTGCGAAGACAGTGCTGATGAAAGCGTTCACATCATCACAAATAGGCGTAAACCAAATTGCATGGTAAAACCGTTTAGGGCTGGCTGGGTGCTCTGCGCTTGGAGAAGGAGAAGGGACAGGTTCTGGGGAGGGTGTGGGTGGGAGGGGATTGGGCGTTTTAAAATACATTTTAATTGTGTTTTTAACCTAACACACGAAATACTGTTTAATTGTTTTTCTTAATTTTTGTATTTTCTTTGTTCAAATATATCAAAGTGTGTGAAGAGGAAGGTGGGGTATAAATAAAGAAGTGATCCAGGTGGTCACCAATCTAATGACTCCTTCATCTTGTGTGCATCACAGAGAAGACACCACAACAGTCATCATTTATTTATTTATTTATTTATTTCGATTTATTCGTCGCCACTCCCGTCAGACTCAGGGCGACTTACAAATGTTAAAAACACCATAAAAATGCAGCTGAACACAGATAAAACAACAGCTTAACACCCAATTTAAAACTATACAATAGTACACATGCCTAGAGTTACTCCCACAGCCTACGGCTATACAGTAAAAGCCTGGGTTATCTACTGACCAAATGCCTGTACAAACAGAAAAGTCTTACAAGCCTTTCGGAAGGCTAGTAAATTGGACAACGCGCAAGTTACGGGAGGAAGAGCGTTCCAAAGTACTGGAGCAATGACACTAAAAGCTCTCCTCCGCGTTGAAGTCAGGTGAAGGGTTTTACAGCTTGGCATCACTAGAAGGTTCAGGGACTCAGATCGCAGTGGTCTTGCGGGACATTACAGGGAGAGGCGGTCCCTTAGGTACACTGGCCCCAGACCATTCAAGGCCTTAAAGGTTAAAACCAGCACTTTGAAGGTGATCCGGTGCTCTATTGGAAGCCAGTGCAGTTCACGCAGAACAGGCATAATGATGGTAAGCCTGCCAACAGCTGGGCTGCTGCGTTCTGCTTAAGCTTCCGGATCACCCACAAAGGAAGGCCAAAGTAGAGAGCATTACAGTAGTCCACTGTGGCTAGGTCGTGACGGGACAGGTAGGGGGCCAGCTTCCTCGCCTGCCGGAGATGGTGGAAAGCTGCTCCGCTGATGATGGAGATATGCTTCTCCATCGACAGTTGAGAGTCAAGGGTGACTCCCAGGCTCTTAACAGTTGGCAACGGATGTAGCGTTGCACCGTCCAGGGTTGGAAGCTGGATCTCACCCGTACCCATACCCGGATGACCCAGCCACAGGATCTCCATCTTAGCCAGATTCACCTTCAACCTACTGGCTCGCAGCCATCCAGTGACGGCTTCAAGGCAACGATGGAAATTATCGGGTACGGAGTCGGGCCGGCCCTCCATCCCCAGAATGAGCTGGGTGTCATTAACCTAACACACAAAATACTGCTTATCTGTTGTTGCTTTTAAAAAAATGTATTTTATTTGTTCAAATTGATCAAAGTGTGTGATGATTAACCACCTTGACTTCCCTCAGGGAGGAAGATGTGGTACAAATAAAGTAAATAATAAATAAATAAATAACCATATACCCAGAACCAAAGACTGGAGACCTCCGGAAGTCCGTGTTCTCACGGACTTCCGGAGGTTCTCACGGACTTAGTGGCATTCCGGAAGGCATGCAAAACCATCTTGTTCCGGCAGGCCTTTGGGCATTGACGGCGAGATTGGGGCCTACTCTGCCTCTTGTATAGTATGTCCTGCTGCATTATATGCACTTATGCCATTGGCTGCTGTGTAATTTTATTGTATTTTATTGTTTTATCCGTTATGGTTTTATGTTTGTTTTAATCCGAATGTATCATGTAAGTCGTCCCGAGCCACCTGGGAGTGGCGACTCACAAATTCGAACAATAAATAAATAAATAAATAAATACACTCCTTCTATGCGCAGTTTTGGGAGGGATGCACATGGAGCAGTGAGGGAGGGAGGGGACTAGCCAACCAGATCAGCTCAATCAACCCTGGCAACCAAAAGGGGTAACAGATGTTGCAGCCAGATCACACTCACATCCAACAACAACAACAACAACCACAACCACAACAATACATGCTAACTGAGCTGGGGAGCATTGTAAAAAAATTACCCGAATCCATGAATCTGTGAATACTGCAGATCTTGGAACTGGTTTGGAGTTGAACTGTCTGTGATTGACTTCATGTTTGTGTCGCTTCTGCTTCTGCCGCTTTTCTCTCACGCTAATTGATCAGCGTAGATGTGCCCCGGTACATACATGGCTGCGACGAGAGAAGAGAGTTTATTTGAAGTTGCAGTGAGTATGTCATCCCTAAAGTCTCTTCTATATGAATAAGTAATAAAAGTGAAAACCTCCATGCATTTCATTTTGTTGGGCAAGAAAAAAAATGAACGATTTCACACCTTTTCTCCTTTTTTGTGAGGAAAGCCCTTTAACTGCCTTGGCTCAATGTTATAGGATTCTGGGATTCGTTGTTCATTGAGGCAGCAGCACTTTTTGGCAGAGAAGAATAAAAACCTTGCAAACCTTGTAAAACTACAACCCCCAGATTCCACTTTAATGTTAGTTAAAGTGGTATCAAACTGAATTAATTTTACAATATGGATGTTAATCTTTTATTTAAAGTTCTGCACATCAAAGTTAGCCCATTGAAAATGGCCATGGAAACAGTGTAGGTGTTTACTTACCACCTGTTGGGAATCCAGAGCTGTTAGGCTCAAAATAGCCCTCCTTGGAGGTGATTCCACAAAAATATAGCAGAGTGCAGAATGCAATATTCATATGCAACAGAAACTTACATGTAGTGAGCTGGGATGGAGTCCCATTTGAGAGGATTGAACACGATTGCAGATCCACAAGGTTATAGGATCAAAAGAAAAAGTATTTATTGTATATAGAGAAATCCAATTATGATAGAAAAGGTTACTTGGAGCTAACTAGCTATCTAAGCTATGCACTAAGGTAAAAAGAGAAGGAAAAATAATAAAAGTAACTATCTACTACACCTTTCCTTTAGACCAAGGAAGATGCCTTCCTCTCTCTATAGAAGCTGGAAGAGAAGACTCAAGCCGCATGGCTTGGCTTAAACAAAGGAGATAAAGGAAGGTGTAAACAGGAAATTAGCCTTCCTGAGTGTTTACATTGATGGCATTCAAAAGGGTGGAGTTTAGCATGCAGGGTGATACTGAAAAACAACCCCCCTTCTTAAACCCCTTCTTGAGGTAATCTGCTAAAGGCAATGGGGAAGGAATCCCTCATTCTAATCTACTTTAGGCTATCTACTCCTCATTGAGGACTGGAGACTTGTGCAGTCAGGGATGAAAACCCAACACCACCCCCTTAGGATCAGTGAGACAATACTCTCACCTTTCAAAACAGCTGTGTGCAGTGGTTTGAGTTCTCTACTTGATCATGAAGACCCCTTGGGTACCATTGGGTAAGTCACGCACACTCTAAGCCCCAGAAATGATTTGAAGGTTCACACGAAAACAGTACAACGACTGAGAGATAGTGAAGGAGGTCTAGTAATACTGAGAAGGGATATAATTACCTGGAAGGTGATGCCTGCTTCATAAAGGGCACACAATGCTAAAAATAAAGCAAAGACACATGTTTATCTAATTATCTTTAGCTCACAGAGTGTTAAAAGTGTTAGGCCTACCTAACCAGATGTTTACTCTTGTTTCTATACTCAGGATTGCACCCCCCCCCCCCCATCTTTATAAGAACTATTTCCAAGCTGGAAGGGCTGTGGTCATGTAAACATAACTATATGGCAGCACGTTTGTGTGTGTGTGTGTGTGTGTGTGTGTGTGTAAAGAGAAATAGAGAGTGAGATTGCTCGCTTGTAATTTCCAAAACAGGCAAACAATGATCTGTTCTTTCTTTAGCATACTGACAACCAGAACATTTGCTTTATATAGCATATATCATATTCCTTATATTGGTCAGCAGGACGAGGGCCAAGTTTGAGAAAGGTTGTACCCTCTGTTAGAGATGGGTAAGAGGCAGTTTAGTTTTTATAACGTTTTACCTATGTTCATGGCTTTGTGATTATTATTAATTTGCATAAATAGGATTACGGTTTGGTTTGGCTTTTAGATGAATGTGGCAGATTGATCCATCCAGCAGAGGTTCTGGGAGCTTATTGTTGAAATGCCTGTTTTTGAATCCCTGTGTAACCAGCCATGTTTCCAGCACTGGACTCCAACTACTACTATTTCTTCTTCTTCTTCTTTCTCCTCCTCTTTCTCCTCCTTTCTCTTCTTTCTCTTTTCTGACTGCTTCCTTTGACAGTTGTAATGGAAGTCAGAGGGCTGTAAAAAAGAATAATCTTGCAACACCATTGATACTGAGAAAATGAAATTTCTAGCACAAGCTTTCAAGGGTTCTTGCCCACATCATCAGATACTACAAATTTATTTTTCTCATTCTCAAAGGGGTTGGAGGTTTCTTTTATTCTGTTATATTGAAACAGACTGAAACAGCTATGTTTTGGAACACTTCTACAATGGCAGGGAGGTACAACATAGTCTTGTCACAACCGTCACTGATTATAACTGAGCTCGTTGAATTTGGATAATGCAGAATGTTTCTTAAAGTGCATCTAGACTAGAGCAGTGTTTCCCAACCAGTGTGCCGTGGCACACTAGTGTGCCGTGAGTGATCATCAGGTGTGCCGTGGGGAATTGGAACCTCCAATACTCTTTCTTCCCCCTCCTGCCCACAGTGCTCTCTGGGTGTAGGTGAACTACAACTTCCAAACTCAAGGCCAATTCCCAAGCAAACCCTTTCAGTACTTTCTGTTGGTAATGAGAGTTCAATATGCCAAGTTTGGTTCAATTCCATTGTTGGAAGAGTTCAGGATGCTCTTTGATTGTGTGTTAACTATAAATCCCAGAAACTGTAACTCCCAAATGTCAAGGTCTATTTTCCCCAAACTCCATCTGTGTTCACATTTGGGCATATTGAGTATTCATGCCAAGTTTGGTCCTGATCCAACATTGTTTCAGTCCACAGTGCTCTCTGGATATAGGTGAACTACAACTCCAAAACCCAAGGTCAATGCCCACCAAACTCTTACAGTATTTTCTCTTGGTTATGGGAGTTCTGTGTGGGAAGTTTGTGTCTTTCTGCCATTCCTGCCAGGATATCTATGCTGTGTTCATCGAAACAGGCCCAGGTTTCACACTAAGTGAGTGTATAAATACATTTAGAAACATATTAACTATACTTATTACTGTGTTAGAGTCTCATTTTGTGTCATTTTGGTTGGTGGTGTGCCCCAGGATTTTGTTAATGTAAAAAATGTGCCGCGGCTCAAAAAAGGTTGAAAAACACTGGACTAGAGAGCAAAATATGCTCAGGGCCCTTCCAGACAGCCTCATAATGTGGGACAAAAAAGTAGATTTACAAAAGGCAGTACCTGAAAGCAAGTCCAAACACGGAGTTGTCAGTCCCATCAAATAGTCCCCTGGTCTTCTGAAAGGTTTGCTTGAAGCAGATTTTTGAAATCTGCGAAATGGATATGGGAGGTCTGCCAGAAGTTTTATTTTTTTATTGACTCTCTAGGATGCACTGGACCTCATAAGCACTGGTGTGGATATGTGAATGCGCACACAAGCAAATTTCTTGCCATTATCTCTTCCCACCCTCCTGCTACCTTTGATGTTTGCCCTCTTGAACCCTGCTTCCCTTTGGGGTCACTTGCTTGCCAAGCTGGTGCCCACTGTGTAAATTCAAGCTCTGCTTCATTTCATAAATATGAGAACCAAGGAATGGTTGCAGAGAGTTCTCACAGGACTTGCTTTCCAATTGTATTTCCATTCAGTCACCTGTGTGTCCATGGCTCCATTTGTTTATACAATTCCCATCCACTCTAGCAAGCACACTCTATGGTGCAGAATTCTGGGGGCTGCAATTCAGCAATACCCAGAAGGCTTGCATGCCTCGCCCTTATTCTGGGAGAAGGCACAATAAGTCAGAGCATGGTTAAGCGCATGTCCTAAGTTATGTTCATTTCTCCTACTTCAATTAAAAGGAAGCAAAATTTAACATTTACATGCACCCCCTGGCCCAGCTGGCCCGCGACTTTGGTCTGGAGTGTTATCAGTATGCGGATGACACCCAGCTTCTGCTGAGAATGGATGGCAGGCCGGATACCGTACCCGATTGTTTCCATCAATGCCTAGAAGCCGTGACTGGATGGCTGCGTGCCAGCCGGCTGAAGGTGAACCCGTCGAAGACTGAGATCTTGTGGCCTGGTCGACCTGGGCTGGTTGAGTGCCGGTTGTCTACCCTGGATGGCGAGCAACTTAGCCCGTCACCCTTGGTTAAGAGCTTGGGTGTTAGATTGGACTCCTTGCTGACCATGGAGGCCCAGGTCTCCATGGTCAGCGGGACGTCGTTCTTCCACCTACGACAGGCTAGGCGACTGGCCCCCTACCTGTCCAGGGCCGACCTGGCCACGGTGATCCAAGCGACAGTCATCTCGAGACTGGACTACTGTAACGCCCTCTACGTGGGCCTTCCTTTGTCGACAATCCGGAAACTCAAGCTGGTGCAGAATGCCGCGGCTCGCTTGCTGGTGGGAGCACCAGTGAGGGAGCACATTACTCCCATTCTCCGGCAACTGCACTGGCTCCCTATTGAGTACCGGCTTGCCTTCAAGGTGTTGGTTTTAACCTTTAAGGCCTTGCACGGTCTAGGGCCTGTGTACCTGAGGGACCGCCTTACCCCGCACGTTCCCCCGAGATCACTGCGCTCGGAAGAGCAAAATCTGCTGGTTATACCATCGTCCCGCTCCTGTCACCTGTCCAGTACAAGACAGAGAGCTTTCTCTGCGGTGGCTCCAGCACTCTGGAACTCACTCCCTGACCACATTCGAGCGGTCCCTGAACTCCTCCCTTTCCGAAGGGACTGTAAGACGGCCCTCTTCAGACTGGCCTTTGGGTAATTTTAAGCCGCTGGGTCCGTCTCGCTCAGTAGGAATCGTAGACCGTATCACTATGGCTACGTACCGAGCTTTTATTGTATGTTTTATGATATGTTTTATGATGTGTTTTATTGCTGTATCGTTGTTTTATTGTATACCTGCATTTTGTGATCCGCCCCGAGCCTGCCGGGAGGAGCGGAATATAAAACCGAATAATAAATAAATAAATAAATAAAATGGCAAGCTTTTGGTTTGAAAGATTTGGTTTAAAACCAGGTAGTCACAAAAAGACAACATATGAGCTGATGCGATTTTTCTTCGTACTTAAAGATCAGCCTTTTTTCCAGTGACAACTATTTTCTCACTTTTCAACCATTCTAATGGAGCAGATTTGATGTGTTATGCCCTCTTGGTGGCAGTATGACAGAGGCAGTAAACCTATGTGTTCCTCCATTGCTCAGTGAAGCTGTGATTCAATGCCGATCAGGCAGATGCTGATTGTCACGGCTTCATTTTTGGAAAGACAGATAGAGAGGGAGAAGGAGCAGCGAAATAGAGACCAGAGCAATTCTCCACCTCAAAAGTGTACATTAAGTTATTCTACTTGTGGCGGAGCTTGGGGACCTAAGAAGAAAAGGAAATGGTTGTGAGAATTATTTTTTAAAAAACATTCAAAAACTTTTTAAAAAAGTAATTTTATACCACCATGACTGTGGTGAATGCGATGCATTGTGTACTCTGGAGCAAGCCCAGATTCAGTAGGTTGGTGATGAATCTGGGGCCATTGTTTAGATCAGGGCTGTCCAACTGGCGGCCCGGGGGCCGTATAAGGCCCCCCAGCCCTTTCCCTGCGGCCCCCTAAGCTTTTTAATAAAATTAATAAATTAATTAAATAAAAATATTTTTTAAAAATACCCACTTCTGGGTTCCAGAGCAAGTATCGCGAGACTACGGAAGCCACACGGGATTTCGCTCTCAACGCACGCCTGCGTTGAGAGCAAAATCCTGTGTGGCTTCTGTAGTCTCGCGATACTCCTGTTGCCGAAATCTTGGCTACTTAATCCCTGCGGCCCACGCAGATGCGATTTGGACCTTCTCGGCTGCTGCCTCGGTCAGTCATCGCCTCTGCTCCTGGATCCTGCACGTTTGGGAAGGTAGGCTAACCTTTATGTTATTATTATGTAATTGTGTATGGATGCCCCTTATGTATTCCCTCCCTGCATTTCCCTAGATAAAGATTATATTTGATTGTATGGATGCCTCTTATGAATTGTAAGTAAATTGGAGCCGGGGGAGAGGAGGGGGCGGAGCCGGGGTGGGGGTGGAGCCGGGGCAGACCCCTCGACCCCCCAGGTCATCAGTGACCGGAATTCAGGCCCCTGGGCTGGTAGAGGTTGGACAGCCCTGGTTTAGATAGCCTGAAAGGACATCCACTCCACTGGTGTGTCCAGCATAACACCTCCTCCAACTTTGGCCACAAGACTAGGCGCACTGAAGCAATTGCCTCAGGCAGTGTGAGTTGGGATCACATATTTGATGCCCACATCCCTGGCAAAGATGTTCCCATTTTGAAAAGTGATAAAGCTTTGTGCAGCGCCCCAGTTTGCTCAGATCTCCAGAACTAGGATTTGCTTCTCTTGGAAGCACCAGGAATGCCTCCCCTCACACCCCCTTGGCCTTGGTCAAGCCTGCCTCTGCGAGCCAAGAGCTGCTCTGCACCGTCTCACCTCAGCTCACTTAACTTCATGTCACTTCTGCCAAAGCCTCACTTCATGACCCAACAGCACTAACAACAGAGCCCATGAAGGTATGGGTAAAGGCAGGGCTGTCCAACTGCCGGCCCTGCAGGTGTTTTGGACTTCAACTCCCAGAAATCCTAGCCAGTTTACCAGCTGTTAGGATTTCTGGGATTTGAAGGCCAAAACACCTGCAGGGCCGGCAGTTGGACAGCCCTGGGCAAAGGCAACAACAATAGGAGCCACTGGTGGACCTGTGAGCCACGATCTTCCTCAGTGCTTGGCTCTGAATACTCAGAAGTAGGTTCTGCAAGAGAGGTGCCCAATTTTCTAGACACCTCTGCCCTTCCCACAGAGCCTGATTCACAAGTCCCCGAGTCATGCATTCAAGAACCTGCCAGCTAAGGGAGACGTCACCAACGAGGAGTTTCAACTGTTGTCTTCAAAACTCACTGTCCAATGCTGTTTTCATTGTCTCCGCATCCACCCTCCTCCTTCTCCTTCCTCTTCCGCTTTCTGGTGGGAAGGGGCTTGTCTAAGCGATGATTGATCTGAGACTGGGAACTGGCCGTAACTATTCTACTATCTCTTTTTCTCAGGATGGGCCTTTGTTGCACTTCAGACAAGGAGCACCCCCACCTAGTCACACACACAACAGACAGTCTCTGAATAAATAGGCTTTTATTGAAACAAATATAGTGTCCATCAAAAGGGTTAAAAGAAGATCAATAGTAGAATATGTCCAATGTAAAACACACAGTTTAAATAGTCCCAAAATCCAAAGGCAAAGGTAAAATGCTTGATGAAAATCCCAGGAATAATACAAGGCAGCTATGGAGCAAACATGCACAAAGGCCCAGGCAAAATCAGGAGCTTGGAGGCAAGACAAGATCTGGCATGGTATTCTAAGCGAAGCCTGAAAACTGAAGACAATTTCTCTAGCCATCTAATATAAAGACAATTCAGTTTCGGTTTGCAAACCGACTGCTACGTCGAAGGCTGGCAGCCTGCCTAGATTGCCGAATGCTATCTCGGTGGTTAAATGTAAGCTCGTTAAAATTCCCAGGTGTTCCGTTATCAACATCAAGAGTCCTGAACACAAGAATTCTCATCTACTGAGGCCCTGGGAATGGAGCTGTTCCCAGGAAAGCGAGCCTCTTCTGAAGGGTCACTTTGCATCTCAGAATTCTCACGAAGCATCCCATCATTGGCAGGAACAATTCCATCATCAGCATTTTCAGAAACATTCCCACCATCCCTAGCAGACACATGAGCACCAGGCTGAACCACCACAGCCTTTGACAGAGAAAGGTGTGAACTGTCCAACTAAGGACAAGATAGTAACTTAGGATATAATATTATGATATGTGAGGAAAGAAAGCTGGAATGGTCATCCCTGAGACAGAAGACTCCATCCCTGTGATGACAATGACCATACGGTCGCACATATCAAACAAACAAGATCTCAGCTCACCCTAACTCTCTGGCCTCCCATTGCTACCCTTGTACATTTTCTTGGTGCTTAAGTATTCTCCACTTCCAACCTTTTACTTTTTAATGGATCTTTCATCAGCTAATTGCCTCAAATGCCCACAAGTTATATCCACAAGTAGCTATTTGAGTAGGAGTTTACTACACGAATTCACCCAGGCCTCTATGAAGTTTATTCAAATATATCCGCAGCTCTTATCACATGACTGTGGTTAACTAACAGGCCAAAATTAATAAATCAGAAAGCATTTAATAATACGAGCAGTTACTCATCAGGGAGACTCAAGATAAATATTGCACACTCCAAAAATTTCTCCTTTTCCGCACTGAGTGCATTTTTATCGCAAAACCAATAAATAAAAATCCTGAACAGGAATTAGTACACCAGGTTACACCCTTGGCCGCCCCGGCTTCTCTCCCAGGGGCGTCCAGCACATGTCTCCTCTCAAAGAAAAATTGATTTCGACAATTCAACAGATGCCTTTCTATTTTTAGGTAACTTAGGAAATTTGAGGGGCTTAAGAATAAACAAACAATCAAACATCTTGGGCGACCTGTGTCAAGGAATACTTGGTTTCCAAAGTTCAATGGTTGAAGCTTGGCAACTGTACAAGAAGACTGTCATCAGGGTTTTTTTAAGTGTTATTTATTGTAGCACAGAAAGAATTAAGGCAAGTAACACAAGGCAACTATAAGTAAGGCCAACCTTCGCAATTACAGAGAAGCGAGTCTAATGTTTGCATGCATGGACTGAAGGCTTATTCCAAACTGACCGACTGCAATGTATAAGACAGAGGCTTGAGGTGTTGACTATGGTTTCTGTTCAATGCCAAATCTGCAACATAGAATGCCGCTATGTCCTCTGTTTAACCACCTGCCCACTCTCCGGCCTCCTCGTGGTTCCACCCCTGCTCACTTGCTCACCTGCCTTCCCCCCACTTGCTCACCGACTCCTGCTCATCCGCGCATTCACTCACCCACCCACTCGCATGCCTCCCCTGCCCCTCTCCCACTCTCCCCTCCTGCTCACCACCCGTGAGTGCCCACCCCGCTCCACTGGTTTGGGCACTCGATATCTAAAAGGTCCACCATTACTGTCCTATATGGTTATGGTCCTGACTATCTGATGTATATTTATTTATTTATTTATTATTTCAATTTATATACCACCCTTTCCCACAGGCTCAAGGTGGTTTACAACATGTAAACATACAATCAGTAAAACCAGTATATGAGTCTACCAGACACTTGGATCTCAGAAGCAGGCCTCACTACCTCCCGTCAGCCCTCCATATTTGCTGAGGGTAGAGGCACATGGATTAAAACTCACTTTTTTTAACTTGAGAGTACTCTAGGTCCTTCAGCATGGCTCTACAATTGACTTCAGTTGACTACACAATTGCACTGGAAGACCTAGAGATTCCTAGAGAGAATATTAAACTGTTACTGTAATATTGTATGTGTACCATGTAAACCGCCCCGAGCCTTCCGGAAGGAGCAGTATATAAGAGTGAATAATAAATAAAATAAATAAATATTTTAATCACATCCATCAATAATCAAATCCACAAAAGTCCCGTTCAAAAATGAGGAGGGCCAAATGTGCTGCTAGAAAATTGTTCTTGAAGTTCACATAAAACTTTTGAAACAGAAAAAAAAATAAATTACACCCCTTTTTTACCTGAGGGAAAAAATCTAACTATGAAGTGGGCAGAACTCCCAGAGAAGCAAATATTGTATTAACTTCAAGAACAACTTTCTCATAATACAGGTAGATTTTGTAGATTTGATTCTTCATGGATGTGATTAAAATGTTATCTTTAGGAATTTCTAGAATCCTCCAACACAACTCTGTGATCAATTTCTGGTGGATGTTGACCATAGAGTCCCACTGGATGGCCTAGAGGTTCCTAAAGAGAACATTCTGCAATGAAGCTTTCTACAAAGCCGGTCTCCTTCCCTCGGCATCTCTGTGTCTTTGTGGCGTTTGCAGGAAAGAGATAAAGACGTGTGTTTGCAGATACGTTCTGTATGTGTGTGTTTCTTAAAACTTAAACTAGTGGTAGCTAGTCATGGTGGTATAATTATTCTGTTTGTTTCTGTCCCTTCATATCCAGTCTGTTGAAATTACCCAACCCCAAACTTATATAATTTCCATAGCTAACTAGCTGTACTCCCTCCCCAGCCCTTACCCTCCTCTCAAATCCTTCTTTTATCATCTTACTGTGTGCTCTTGTGTACCTATTCACCCCCCCCCCCAATAAAAAATATCAAAAATCCCTTTGTTTGTGTTTGTAGCTCTGTCTTCTTCTGTGTGTTTAAACTGTTTGTCTATTTTCCTTTTCCTTGCTGTTTTTCTGACGTGTGTGAGTGCAAACCAAACACAGCTAGCTAGTGCACACAAGCACTCATACACATTAATAAAGTGCTTTAACACCAACGTTTATATTTTACTAGCTGTACCCGGCACGCGTTGCTGTGCCCTATTTAGGAGATGCGAGATGTAAGGGTTGGAAATGATGTTACTTACGGTCTTGGTGGGGTCATGGAGACATGAATTGCGCACTTTCTATGTGTGCTCCAAATGATGGAGTGCCAGAGGCTGACATTAGGGTGCCAATGTCAGCCTCTGGCACTATGCTGTAGTCTTCGGCAGCGTTGTATCTGAAGGCTAGGCGGTGGAATTGGTTGTGGTGTTTTTGAAGTTTGTTTAATGTGTTGCGACGTCATTTTTCTGCGCTCCTTGCACACTGCTGTTGTGTTGCATTTCTGCGTCTTTGCTGTTCCTGGCTGCACGCTTCTTCTTGTCGTGCAGTTCTTTGCATTTGGTTCTCAGCTGTGCGTCGTGCAGTGACCTGTTGTCTGTGTCTCTGCTGCGCAGTGTCTTTCTGTTCTGGCGTTTGTTCTGCCCTTTTTTGTTTGATGTATGTAGCGCTGTGAGTGTGTCGTCCGATGCTGTTATTTTTATAAGGCATGGCTTGTCTTTTGGGTCAGTTTATGTCTGTGTGGAAGGAAGGAATGGTTTTAGTTTGTGGTGTTTGTAGGTGTTGTGTGTACGGGGTCCCGTAAGGTTGGTGGGATGGGTTGTGATTGGAAGTTGTGTTGTGTTGTGTGGGTAGGAATTTGCTGGAGAATTGCTCCCTCAGAGTTTGGTTTTGGCAGTTTAACCCTCAAACACCAACTGAAATCTCTCAGCATTCTATCCTAGCCTTGGATGGCTCTTGCCAGCGTTGCTATGGTTACAGCAGTTATGCAAATCCGCCCTTATTGGCAGCCAATCATGTTGTTCAGAATGTAGAGGCAGGGTGAGTCTTTGGCTGCCCCGGAGGATGCTGGTAAATGTAGTTTTATTTTTACTCGTCGTTTTGGGGGCCTTTTAGGTTTTGGGGGGGAAAGTTTCTTTGCTACAAATGTACCTTGCTTGAGGCCTATTTCTGTTGGCAAGTATTGTGTTTCTGCGTTGTATGGTTTCTTTGTTTGAGGTATACATCACATGACGTGAACCCATTTATATAATAGATATACATAAGAACATAAGAAGATAAGAAGAGCCATGCTGAATCGGGCCTCAGCCCATCTAGTCCAGCATTCTGTGTCACACAGTGGCCCACTAGTTGTACACAGGGATGTCTAGCAGAAAGGAGGGCAAAACCCTCACCTGCTCCCGACCCCCCACATAATGAGGTGTGGGGTAGGTACGGCTGGATCTGGCTCCAGTGGCCACCAGGCTTTCAGACGGAGAGAGAGAGAGATATTGCTTCTGCTCCTGCCACCCCAACGCCTCTCTTGGTGGTGCTGCTGTTGTTGAGGCATAGGCACAACTTGGACTCTTTCATATATGGACTGGCAGTGGCCATTAGTGCTAAGGAGGAAGCAGAGCTGGATTTGTCCCTTGAGACAATGGAGGAGCTGATGCAGGCTTTGGAAGAGGGGTCTGAGGGGAATTGTGAGATGGAGTGTGTCCCCCAAAGCTCTCCTACATGTCTGTGTGTATCCCCAGCTGGCAGTGGGTGGGATGTGTAGGTGATGACGCTGCACCCCTGGCACCTGGAAGGCCTAGATCCACCATCTGAGACCACTTTCAGGTGCTGCTGGAGAATCACACACACACACACAGTGTGCACCACTGCAAAGTAAAGATCAGCAGGGGTAAAGACATAAAACATCTGTCTACAGCTAGGATGCAGATGCATCTGAAGAGGCACCACCCCCTGCAAGTTGGCATGGCTCCTCGGGCTGGGAATAGTTGTGGCAGAAGTAGCAGGAGTCCCCCTGCTACCAGAAAAAAAAAGCAGAGGCAGGCCACCCTAGATCAGTGGGGCATGACCAGGGCCAAGGGCAGAGTTGGTGGCAAGCTGCCCATTGTGAGGGAGATCATGCCGTGCTTGGTAGAGATACTGGCTCTCAATGACCAGCCCTTTCTGATGGTGGAGCAGGAAGGATTTCATCGCTTGATGGTACTGGTGGCTCCCCACTACAGGGTATTTTTGAGTAACACCTTCTCAAGTAAAGCGGTGCCCTTCCTGTATCAAGGCTGCAGGGAACACACAGAGCAGTTGCTGGAGGGCATCTCCTGGATGTCCATCCATTTCACCATAGACATTAGATCCAGCCATGGTGGGCCACATGTACCTCTCCTTCAAACAAACCTTGACATTGTCCCCATGGCCACGAATGGAACAAATCTTAACAAAACAATTATGAAGTTTGAGAGAATCAGATTACAAATCAAAACAAGGCCCCTCTGAATCTGGCACCTTACCGTTCAGAGGAAGCCTTGGCTACCATCATCCATGGGACGGTTACATCTAGACTGGATTATTGTAACACCTTGTATGTTTATTTATTTATGTATTCGTATTTGTTTGCCGCCCTTCCCAATGGCTCGGGCGGCTCACAACATGTTCATGAAAACAACCAAATACAGTAAAAGCTAAAAGCACAATTAAAACAACAATAAAAAGGCACACTAGGCCGCATATTAGAAACACTGCGACAACAGAGGATAATACAAGTAGGCGGTACACACAAGAAGACTGCAATTCATCCAACCCCGAAAGCCTGCTAGAACAGCAGAGTCTTGCAGGCTTTCCTAAATGGGAGGATGTTCTGAATGGCACGAACGTCGGTGGGCAATGAGTTCCAAAGTGTTGGAGCCACGATCGAGAAAGCCCGGCGACGGGTCGCAGTCAGGCGAAATGTCTTTGGACTAGGGACAACCAGGAGGTTATGTTCTTCAGAACGCAGAGATCTGGTGGGATGATACGGGATGAGGCGGTCCCGCAGGTACACTGGCCCCAGACCATGTAAGGCCTTAAAAGTCAAGACTAACACTTTGAAGGTGATCAGGCATTCTACGGGTAGCCAGTGCAGTTTGCGCAGGATTGGCGTGATGTGACAGCTTGCCAAGGCCCCGCAAGGAGTCGGGCTGCAGGGTTCTGCACCAGCTTGAGTTTCCGGATCACCAACAAAGGAAGGCCAATATACAGAGCGTTACAGTAGTCTAGCCTCAAGATGACCATAGCTTGGATGTTGGCCTTCCCCTGTCGACTACTCAGAGGATCCACATTATTCACAATGTGGCTGCCAGACTACTTGCAAAAACACTTTTGAGATGCCACATAACTCCAACTCTGTGACACCTGCACTGGCTTTCAAGGGAATTACGGGCCCTGTTTAAGTTGTTGGTTCTGACCTTTAAGGCGCTTTATGGTCAGGGGCCAGCATATCTCAGGGACCGCCTCTCCCCTCTTCGCCGCCAGTGGTCACCACGACTCCTCCAACGAAACGTACTGTATGTTCCAGGCCCCAGGGAAGTATGTATCGAGACCACAAGACGCAGGGCCTTCTCCACCTCTGCCCCTGTCTTGTGGGACTCCTTGCCTCCCCACTTGGGGGCCATGCATGACCTGCGGCCCTTTGCTCAGGCACTCAAGACCTGGCTTTTTAGCAGAGCTTTTAATGTCTAATGCAGTCTATTTGGTATTGTGTGTTTTCTAATGCTATTGTCCTATGTAAGAGGCTGAAACGCATCCATAACGCCGCAGCCAGACTCATTACTGGGTCATCAGTGAGGGATCACATCTCCCCCATTCTTAAAGAACTCCACTGGCTGCCCCTAGAGTTCAGAGCCCTTTACAAACTCCTGGTGCTCACCTTTAAAGCCCGGCACAACATTGGGCCTTCCTATCTGAGTGACCGGCTGACGACCCAATGCAGCGAGAGGCCAGCACGCTCCATCAACGGTGACCGCCTGACTACTCCTGGAGTGCGGGAGGCTAGACTGGCGGAAACTCGGCGGAGAGCCTTCTCCGTCGCGGCCCCTTCGACTTGGAACTCACTGCCGCC
This sequence comes from Anolis apletophallus, assembly GCA_030556195.1. Classification (NCBI taxonomy): domain Eukaryota; kingdom Metazoa; phylum Chordata; class Lepidosauria; order Squamata; family Anolidae; genus Anolis; species Anolis apletophallus. The sequence goes on from JARBWK010000003.1 coordinate 204,704,073, forward strand.
CGCCCTCAGAGCCTCTCCGACTCTATCTGGATTCCGCCCAGCCCTGAAGACCTGGCTCTTCCGCCTAGCGTTCGGGACTGGCTCGGTACCCTGGACTACTTGAGCCACCCCTCCTGTTTATATTCCATGTTTTTAAACTGTTGTACATTGTTCACCCTAGGGTTTTAACTGTTGTAAGTCGCCCGGAGCACCGCCGGTGGAGGGCGACTCACAAATATTAAAGTATTATTATTATTATTATTATTATTATTAAATCGCCTGGAGCATTTTAATGGAGGGCGATTAACAAGCGAGAAACTGATGATGATGATCTCCCTAAGTTTCTAGTGAAACTTTCTATAGAAGTTGTATAGAGCAGGGCTGTCCAACAGGCGGCCCGGGGGCCGTACACGCCCCCCGAGCCCCTTCCCTACGGCCCCCTAACCCCCTGCAAGACATCAGTTTTTATTTTTTTAAATTTTTTGGGGAAAAAATTTCCAAAAAATTTCGATCTCCGGGGGGGGGGGGGCACGCGAGGAGGGGCGGGGGCGGCGTGAGTGAGGAGGAGGCGGAGGGAAGCCACGTCAGATGCCCTAGCGGCAGGACTTCCCCCCGTCTGTTCCTCACTCGCGCAGGACCGCTCGCGGGCTTGCGCACCAGGGCAGGATCGGCAAGCTGCCCTCTGCCGTGTCCCTAGCTCTTGCAGGGGCCGCGCAGCCGCTGCAAGAGCTAAGGAGACGGCGGAGGGCGGCTCGCCGATCCCCCGGCCCGCCTCCTGCCCTGGCGCGCATGCCTGGCATCTTGCGCGACCCGCCCCTTTTCGGCGGGGTGACGTCAGGCTTACCTTCCTTCAGAGCGCGGCCGCTGCAAGAGCTAGGGACACAGAGGAGGGGCGGGCCGCGCAGGACACTGGGCATGCGTGCCAGGGTGGGAGCGGCCCCGCCCCCCACGAGCGGGCATGCCCCCGCTGCGGCCACGCCCTCTGCTGCGGCCCCCAAGGTGATCAGTCACCTGAATTCCGGCCCTTGGGCCCGAAGAAGTTGGACAGCCCTGGTATAGAGCCTAACAAACCCCCTAAGTGACCCAATCCTATTTAGACAAAAACTCAAAAGGAAAGAAGCCAGCCCTAGGCCTTCGAGGCAGACTCTGCGTGAGCGCATTTTAATTAACTGGCCTTCTTGTCATTTTTAAAAATAGATACAGGCTTATTTGCTTGCTATACCAAGAAGCAATAATTCACTGATTTATTTTTCAGAGACAAGAGAAATTAAGATAGAATTGCTGCCAAGGAGGCACATGATAGATAAATGAGCGCATAACACCAGAATCTTCTTTTGTCATGGAAACTGGACCATTTCCCTGTTATCAAAATGTAAACCAGATGTTAAGAAACAGCCGGCCGTGCATGCTTTCTGCTTCATCGAGATGGTTATGATTGTGAGACGCAGAAACCAGCCCCTGACTTTAGAGAGAAAAAAAACAGATTGGAAAAATTGCCATTGAGAGAAGTGTATTAACCTCACTATTAATAATTGCTGACCTCAACTAGTCTACACGAGAAAATGGAAGGAAAATGTTCCTTCCCATTTACTAGTGGAACGCTTTAGGGAAGAGTGCCAACCATAAGCGCTTATTTTCTGGAATGAGATGTGCCAGGACCCAGGTTTTCCTGCCATGCCCACTTGCCAAGAAAGCTCTTACCCTTAATCCCAAACGTGGGGGAACGGGCTACGGCCGCAGTACAGAGAAAAGCTACTTTGCACATGCGCATTGTACGTAATCTCTTTGTGGAATAATCCCGAGTGATCTTGAAAGGATTCTTATCATTGTACATACTCTAGGTCTAAGAGCCAGCAGAGTTAAACGTGGATCCACATTTTGCCCAAAATTACAGGCGTGGGGGGACATTCTGGGACCCAATGACATAGAAGTCTATGGTTTGCCCAACAGAAAGGAAGACTTCTGTAAGGATGGGCTACAGGCAGGGGCGGCCCTACCGGTAGGCAAAGGACGCCGCTGCGTGGGGCGCCATCTGGAGGGCGAGGCGAGGAAGGGCGCCTCAGGCGGTGCGCGGACCCTTCTTGTCTCTCACGCCATGAAGCAAGCGTGCGCGCGCCGCCTTGCTCTGCCAGGGGACTGGCTCGCTCTCGCGCGCACACTCTCTTCTCCTCTCCATTCTGCTCTGCTCCGTCCCGCTCGGCCTCACCTCCTCCACCTCCTCTCTCCAGCCATGTTAGGTGACTGAATGGATAGGTAGTGGCGGCTTAGGCTCTGCCCACTTCGGTCAGCCCAGCAGTAAGGAAAGCTTCAGCCTCCCTCTGACCGCTTGGCTGGTGGCGACCTCAAAAGGTGGGGGCGGAGCCACAGCCGGCTCGCGCTTGTCACTCAAAATGGGTCAAGGGAGGAGAGAGGGAGAGCGTGCGCCTGCCTGCCTGGGGGGGGGGGGGGGACACACAAAATAATGTTTTTTGGGGGGACGCCAAAATAATGTCCACTTACCATTTAAAATTACCTTAGACTGCCCCCTGGCTACAGGCACATGCTTTGCTTGTCCCCGTTTACCCCTCCCCCCCCCCGCACATGCCACAAAAAGCTCTTGGGGAGTCGGGTTGCTAAAGAGCCGCTGTGAGCGGGAATAAGTTATATTCTAGGAAGAGATGGGGACCATTCTTGCATTAGATTAAGTGTGCACCTGCATTAATCAATGCCATTTGACACCACTTTAATGGCCATGGCTCAATGATATGGAATACTAAGAGTTGTAGTTTTACAGGGCCTTTATCCTGCTCTGACAAAATCCTGGGAGATTTTTTTTGGCACCAGTACTCTTCGAGAGAGAAAACTAAACCCTGTAAAATTACACCTCTGGGATCCCATAGCATTGGTCCATGACAGTTAGTGGTTTGAAACTGCATTAATTATACACTGTAGATGCATTCTAAGTATAAAACTGCTTTGTATGTTTACAAAGCAACTGCTGGTCTTAGTATAAGGTGGTTATGTATATCTATATCTATAAATAAAGTTTTATCTGCTGTTACAGAGTTCATGCTTCAGTGAGTTTCATTCATTGTTAAATCACATTTAATCATTAGTTAAATCAAATTTTAGATCGGTTGATAAAGAATGGCCGCCTTTCTCAGAAGTGTAGTCTATATCAGTATATTTCAAAGTATCGGTATTCATTATTTCCCTGACACTTATGAGGCAGTGGTAGCTATCTAAGAAGACATAGTAGTATGTATCCATCCAATATGCCCCCAAACACCAATTTTTACTGTATATGTAGAGATTTGGGCAATTGTCCCTTGGCCGACTTGCACGGGACTATCTAATATTTTGTTCACTCTACTGACTTTACTGACATCAAATTTAGTGCTTTCCAACTATCTTTTATGTTTCTAGATTGCATCAGATGATTAATGTAATAAATAATAATAATAATAATAACTTTCTTCATAGACTGCCCTATCTCCCCGAAGGGACTCAGGGCGGTTTCCAACATGTAGTTGGGAGTTGCATGTTCTTTACTGTAACCAGGGGCGGCCTGACCTAATTTGGGGGGCACGCGAAGAAATTTTGTCCCCCTGCAGTCGCTGCCACCACCGCCGCCACACTCCACACCGCACCGCCGGCCCCATTCTGCCAGCTGCGCATGCGCAGAAGAACCTACAGGCGCTATAGCGCCTGTAGATGTTTCTGCGCACGCGTGAATGTAAGGACGCGCACTCGCTCCCAAGCGCCTGCTGCTTTGGAGCCAGCGCATGCTTGCAGTGCAGGTTTTGCGATGCGGCTGTAGGTGCTTGCGCACGCGCAGACGGCGGCGCAGGGCAGTGCTGCGGCGGTGGGGCGCGAGTCGCGCGCGGCGCCTCCCAGCCGGTGGTGCCCCTCCCAGCCGGTGGTGCTCTACGCGACCGCATAGGTCGCGAATTGCTGGGGCCGCCTGACTGTAACTAAGCTCTGCCGGGACATTCCAGCCACGGTTGATACAGTTAGCGAGCTCGAGACTCCGCCGCCACTGGCGGGTCCACCTTCACCCGTTTCCAAAAGCTGACGCAGCAGCTGTTGATAAGTTACTGACTGCAGCTAGCCAACTACTTGCTCCCTCGATCCGTGCCCCCTCCTGGCTTATTAGATCTTGCTGGAAGGGGGTTACGTGACCCCCTGGGCACGATCATAAATAGCTCCCTTGAGCAAGGAGTCTTCCCGGGGATTGAAAGAGGCCATGGTAAGACCGCTGCTGAAGAAGCCGAATTTAGATCCTTCGGCCCCTCCAATTACAGGCTCAGGTCCAACTTGCCCTTTTTGGGCAAAGTAATTGAGAGGGCAGCAGCAGATCAGCTGCAGCAGTTCTTAGATGACACAGCTGGACTTCCCCCTTATTATTCACCGTCTATCTGCGACCCTGGCCCAGCTGGCCCGCGACTTTGGTCTGGAGTGTTATCAGTAGGCGGATGACACCCAGCTTCTGCTGAGAATGGACGGCAGGCCGGACACCGTACCCGATTGTTTCCACCGATGCCTGAGGGCCGTGACTGGTTGGCTGCATGCCAGCCAGCTGAAGGTGAACCCGTCGAAGACGGAGATCCTGTGGCCCGGTCGCCCCGGGCTGGGTGGGTGCCGGTTGCCTACCCTGGATGGCGAGCAGCTTAGCCCGTCATCTTCGGTTAAGAGCTTAGGTGTTCAGTTGGACTCCTGCGGACCCTGGAGACCCAGGGCGCCGCGGTCTGCAGGGGGTCCTTCTATCACCTGCGACAGGCTAGGCGACTGGCACCCTACCGGTCCGGGAATGACCTGGCGACGGTAATCCAAGCCGACGGTCATCTCGAGACTAGACTACTGTAACGCCTCACGTTGGCCTTCCCCTGTCGACACTCCGGAAACTCAAGCTAGTGCAGAATGCCGCCGCCGCTTGCTGACGGGTTCGCCAGTAAGGAGCATATTACGCCCATTCTCCGGCAACTGCACTGGCTTTCTATTGAGTACCGAATTGTCTTCAAGGTGTTGGTACTGACCTTTAAGGCCCTTCACGGCCTAGGGCCTGCGTACCTGAGGGACCGCCTTACCCCGTATTTGCCCCTCGAGATCACTGCGGTCAGACGAACAGAATCTGCTGGCCATTCCATCTGTCCGCTCCTGCCACCTATCCGCGACCCGACGGAGAGCTTTCTCAGCGGCAGCTCCAGTGCTGTGGAACTGTTTGCCGGACAGTGTTCGAGCCATTTCGAACTAGTCCCTTTAGAAGGGCTTGTAAGACCGCTCTCTTTGGACTAGCGCTCAATTAAACCCAAACGGATAGTATATTGTATACTCTCTGTATTCCCTGCACCTCGTGATATGTTGAATTGTTTTAACCTGTTTTTATGTTTATTGTAGGGCTACATGTCTGTGACATGCTGCCCATGTGTATTTTTATTGTTATCCGCCCCGAGCCTGTAGGGAGGAGCGGAATACAAAACTGAAGAAATAAATAAATAGATAAATAAATAAATCTAAGGATAGAAAGAGAAAACTGACTAGTTACAGTTCCATGGGCAGATGATCTTACTGCTTTAGCTATACATTTATTTATTTATTATTTGATCTTGTATGCCGCCACTCCCCGAGGGCTCGGAGCGACTCACAACAATCAATAAAATACACCATAAAATGAAGCCATTAGGAAATTAATTACAACAGAAGTTAAGATTCAAAGGCCAGCTGGAACAAATATGTCTTACAAGCCCTGCGAAATGTCGACAGGTCTCGCAGGGCCCGAGCTTCAGCTGGCAAGGAATGCCAAAGGAATGCCGCCGCAATGGAGAAGGCTCCGTGCCTCGTAGATATTAAATGGATGGTCTTAAAGCTGGGGACTTTCAGTAAATTAAGACCTTCAGAGCGAAGTGACCTCTGGGGCTGATAGGGGGTAAGATGGTCCTTCAGATACGCCGGCCCTGGACCATACAAGGCCTTGAAGGTGAGTATCATCACCTTATTTATTTATTTATTTATTTATTTATTTATTTATTTTTCAATTTTATATTCCGCTCCTCCCTGCAGGCTCGGGGCGGATTACAGCATAGTAAAAACATACAATAAAACATACACTAAAACTTCCATAAAAATCAATACAATACAGTAGTAACTAACGAAGATTACGTTGTTAAATCCGGTGTAAGCGTGCCCTTTTCATTCAGACTTAGCTAAATGCCAACCTGAAGAGGGCGGCCTTGCACGCTCTTCAAAAGGGGGCGAGCTCAGAAATCGCCCGAGTATGGTCGGGGACCGAATTCCAGAGCACCGGAGCCACAACAGAGAAGGCTCGCTGTCTCGGAGTGGACAAATGGCAGGCGCGGATCGGTGGAATAACCAACAAGTTCTGCTCTTCAGAACGTAGTGATCTCGGGGGAACATACGGGGTAAGGCGGTCCCTTAGGTACACAGGCCCTAGACCGTGAATGGCCTTAAAGGTTAAAACCAATACCTTGAAGGTGATCCAGTGCTCGATCGGCAACCAGTGAAGCTGCTGCAAAATAGGTGTTATGTGACAAGTCACTGGTGCCCCAGTGAGTAGTCGAGCAGCAGCGTTCTGGATGAGCTTAAGTTTCCCGGTCACGGGCAAGGGCAGGCCGATGTAAAGGGCGTTACAGTAGTCTAATCTTGAGATGACCGTGGCTTGGATCACTGTGGCTACGTCATTTCTAGACAGATAGGGGGCCAGCCTCCTAGCCTGCCGCAGGTGGAAAAAGGCGGTTTTGCTGACAGCAGAGACCTGGGCCTCCATTGTCAGCAGAGGGTCTAAAACGACTCCCAGGCTTTTTACTGTAGGTGATGGATGTAGTGTCTCACCATCCAGGGTAGGAAGCTGGGCCACCCCACTGTCCGGACATTTATTTATTTTTATTTATTTACTCGGCTTCTATGCCGCCACTCCCAAATAGGCTCGGGGCGGCTCACAGCCAGAAAGCAAGACAATACACAATAAACACATACACTCTAAAATGCAATACAGGATGCAGGTTAAAAATACACAATAAAACATCATTAAAAAACACAGTTAAAATAATTAAGATGGTCTGGCGACAATGGCATGGCTTGAGGAACCCGCTGGGCCTAAACCTGAAAAGCCAGCCGAAAGGTGGGTCTTACATGCCCGCCAAACGGGAGTAAGTCCTGATAGCCCGTGTGGCTGGCGGAAGGGCATTCCACAGTGTCGGCGCTATGACCGAGAAGGCCCTTCAGCGAGTGGCAGTTCTTTTAGCCACCTTAGCGGAGGGGACAGCTAGAAGATTAGAGTCCTCCGAACGAAGTGATCTCGTAGGGTAATATGGGGTGAGACGGTCCCTCAGATACGCTGGCCCCAGGCCGTGCAAGGCCTTAAAGGTAAGAACCAACACTTTGAAGGTAATCCGGTGCTCGATAGGCAGCCAGTGCAGATCCTGCAAAATGGGTGTAATGTGGCATCCTGCTGGGGAGCCAGACAGGAGCTGGGCGGCAGTGTTCTGCACCAGCCTGAGCTTCCGGGTTACCGACAGAGGAAGGCCAACGTAAAGAGCGTTACAGTAATCTAGCCGCGAGCTGACCGTGGCTTGGATCACCGTGGCCAGGTCAAACAGGTAGGGGGCCAGCCTCCTTGCCTGACGGAGATGGAAGAAGGCAATCTTGCTGACCTCAGAGACCTGGGTCTCCATGGTCAGCTGGGAGTCCAAGTGGACCCCCAAGCTCTTCACGGAAGACGATGGGCATAACGCCGCACCGTCCAGGGTCGGAAGCTGGACATCCCCACCGCCTGGGCGACCCGGCCACAAGATCTCCGTCTTCGCCGGATTCACCTCAACCTTAGATGAGACGCCCAGACGCTCTCTCATCCCCTGTCGAAATCGCGCTCCTTGGTTTACCGAGGAGCTTTCGAGCAATGAAACGGAGGAAGAGACAGTTAGAGGGCGTGTGGCGGGATCTCCGTGACGGAGCATCGAAATCAGCTTATAAACAATTTAAGGATGTTTATGAGCGTGCTATCAAGGAGGCCAAAAAGGTCTATTACTCCTCCTTGATAGAGTCGGCCAGTTCACGCCCAGCTCAACTCCTTAGAATACCCGGTCCCTGACCACAATTCCGACGGTCCTAAACGATAAGGATTTGGCTCCCACAGCTGAGGCTTTCCAGAACTATTTTGCTGACAAGATTTCGACTCTCTGCCGGGACATCCCAGTCACCCTTGATACAGTGGTTGAACTCGAGACTCCGCCGCCACTCGGCGGGCCCACCTTCACCCGTTTCCAATTGCTGGACGCAGCAGCTGTCGATAAGTTACTTGCTGCAGCTAGACCAACTACTTGCTCCCTCGACCCGTGCCCCTCCTGGCTAATTAGATCTTGCTGGGAGGGGCTACGTGGCCCCCTGGGCACGATTATAAATAGCTCCCTTGAGCAAGGAGTCTTCCCGGGGGGATTGAAAGAGGCTATGGTAAGACCGCTGCTGAAGAAGCCGAAGTTAGATCCTTCGGCTCCCTCCAATACAGGCCGGTTTCCAACTTGCCTTTTCTAGGCAAAGTAATTGAGAGGGCAGCAGCGGATCAGCTGCAGCAGTTCTTAGAAGACACAGCTGGACTTGATCCCTTCCAGTCCGGCTTCCGTATTGGGCATGGACGGAGACCGTGCTTGCCGCCATTACAGACCAACTTCGCCGCCAGCTGGACCAGGGCGGGTCAGCCCTGCTTGTTTTGTTAGATCTAACAGCAGCGTTCGATACTGTAGATCATGCATTGTTGGCCCACCGTTTAGCCGTGACTGGGGTGAGGGGGACTGCCCTTAAGTGGGTGGCCTCCTTCCTCCGGGACCGGGGACAACGTGGGAGAGGGAGAGGAGGTCTCCGGGAGACTCCCATTAAGTTGTGGGTCCCCCAGGGGCCATCCTCTCACCCTTATTATTCAACATTTATATGCCCCTGGCACAGCTGGTCCGCGACTTTGGTCTGGAGTGTTATCAGAATGCGGATGACACCCAGCTTCTGCTAAGAATGGATGGCAGGCAGGATACCGTACCCGATTGTTTCCATCTATGCCTTGAAGCCGTGACTGGTTGGCTGCGTGCCCGCCGGCTGAAGGTGAATCCGTCGAAGATGGAAATCTTGTGGCCCGGTCGCCCTGGGCTGGATGAGGGCCGGTGGCGTACCCTGGATGGCGAGCAGCTCAGCCCGACATCCCTCGTAAAGAGTTTAGGCGTCCAATTGGACCCTTTGCTGACCATGGACACTCAGGTCGCCATGGTCAGCAAAACGGCGTTTTACCATCCTCGCCAGGCTAGGCGACTGGCACCCTACCTGTCCAGGGACGACCTGGCCACGGTGATCCAGGCGACGGTCATCTCGAGGTTGGACTACTGTAATGCCTTCCCTTGTCGACAATCCGGAAACTCAAGCTGGTGCAGAATGCCGCTGCTCGCTTGCTGGTGGGAGCACCAGTGAGGGAGCATATTACACCTATTCTACGGCAACTGCACTGGCTTCCTATTGAGTACCGGATTGCCTTCAAGGTGTTGGTGTTAACCTTCAAGGCCTTGCACGGTCTAGGGCCTGAGTACCTAAGGGACCGCCTTACCCCATCGTTCCCCCGAGACCACTGCGCGGAAGAGCAGAACCTGTTGGTTGTTCCATCACCCCCGTTCCTGCCACTTGTCCAGTACAAGACAACGGGCCTTTTCATTTGTGGCTCCCATGTCCTGAATTCGCCACCCAATCATGTCCGGGCAATACATGAACTTGGTCCTTTCGAAGAGCCTGTAAGACTGTCTTCTTTAGAACAGCCTTCGGCTGATCCGAATGAAGAGGCTCACCAATATTCGAACCTAAGAGCGACGACATGTAATCAGTTGGCTATGGATTATGACTGTGTTTTTTATTGTTTTATCGTTGTACATTTGTATTGTACATTTTATCTTTGTTGTGATCCGCCCCGAGCCTGCTGGGAGGAGCGGAATATAAAATTGACTAATACATAAATAAATAAATAAATAAACCTACTGGCTCGCAGCCATCCAGTAACGGCTTCGAGGCAGCGCTGGAAATTATCGGGGACGGGGCCAGACCTGAATATTATTTGTTTATTTACTTATTTATTTTTATCCCGCTTTTCACCCATGGCTGGGATTCAAAGCAGCATACAATGAATATGAATTCTACATATGTAAACATATAATGTCATAGCTCTGATTCCAATTACCTCTGCATTCACTATTAGACTACAATGCCCATATTCCTGCAGACAGCTGGCCTTCTTTCCCCATCAACCTGCCAACATTCTGACGTGCTTATGCTGGGTTCATTCCATCATTTTGATTTCCATTCCAGAGTGCCCCAAGATCCTTATCACTCCTGGTTATTGGTCCTATTGTTTGGGGCTGATGGGTGCTGTAATCAGTAATATCTAAAAGGCATAATAATATCATGACTAATTTTAGACACATAGTCATATAACATGAGTAATCCACAATTTGCTTAGCATTTTCTGCATGAAATCTGAGGGCCCTCCCAGACAGACCCTTTATCCCTGGATCTGATCCCAGGTTTTCTGTTTATCCCAGATTATCTGGCAGTACAGACTCATATAATCCAGTTTAAAGATGAAAACTTGGATCGGTTCCTGGGATATAGGGCCTGTCTGGAAGGGCCAGATGGCCTCTTATCTCTACCAGTACACCAATAACCCAAAAGCAGACAGAGTAAGCTCTCATTCCCAGTTGCCTAAGTCCCCCATTGACCTCAAAGTTTACCCTGATTTAAACGTTTTTCCAAATTAGTCAACGTAACAGTGGTTGCACATTTCGGCACTTCCCCACCCCCATTTCCAATTTACTCTTGGCACATTTAATGGATTAGTCATCTTGCTCTTTTTTTACAAAATACTACAGGACTCTCAAATAACCACTTAAAAACATATAACTGTGGTTTTTAACGTTGCTGTATGTGGTTGTTTTCATGAACATGTTGTGAGCCGCCCTGAGCCATTGGGAAGGGCGGCAAACAAATACGAATAAATAAATAAATAAAAACACTTATGATACCAAAGAAATGTTTTACCCCAACCCAAAGTTGACACGTGGTTTCCTAACTATGACATCGCTTGCTTTTAGTTGTTGTCTTTAATGGCTGTTTATTCTCTTACCAGTTGATTAAAAGCGAAGATAAGATAAGCATTCCTTTCCGCCACCAACCAGCAGATAATAGGAAGCCAAAACAGGTCTACCTTATGCCAGTGGGGAATATGCGCCCCATAGGTTTCCATGCTTTTGGGAAGCAGTGTTACTCAATCTCCATTGCCTTTCACCCTGGTTCTATGCTAAGGAGAAACACTCTTGCTGCGACGGAAAGGGGGTTTCTTTCCTTAAATGCGCCCTCTTTTTCCCTCCCCACAAGAAAGGATCCTCAGAGGAAGACAGGAGAGTATTAACATGGAAAGAAATGGACTGGCCTGTATTTGAAGTACAGCTCAAGAAATAGCTACCTGTCTGGCTATCTATCTGTTAGCTGGACAATATAATGTATAGAACCAACTTATTTCAGTTTCCTAGCCCTGATTCAATGGCCTTTTGTCCCATCCTTCAGAAATGTAGAAATAGACGCTGGCTGCCAAGCACGAAGAGACAAAAGTTCACGGTCAAACCTCTGGAGACTTATTTTTCCCCACCCAGAAATTGCTATCATCTCTGACAAGAAGGTGGCACCATTATCCTGAAGTTGAGAATTTGCCATAGGTAGCAACTCCAGATACAGGCACATGGGTAATACCTCTGAGATCAGGCTGCTGGATACAACTGCCCCATTTGTGGTCATGATCAAATTCATTTAGATATAAATTCAGTTGGGGGGGGGGACTGTCCTTAAGCACCCACATTGCCTGTGTCGCCCGCAGTACCCCCTTCCCCATCACATGGGGAAACCGTCTCTGCCTGGCTTTCCCCCATGCTGTTCCTGGCTTAGCTAATGAAAACACAGGTAGCCAAGCCATCCGTGTTTTCAGGACTCCACCCTTGGATGCTGCCAGCACAGCCACGGCAGAGCCCCACTGGAGGTATCCCTGCGTCATGGGATGGGCTCCTGGGTCTTCCATCCTGGCCGCGTCCTAAGATAGAGCCCAAGTCCCATGCGATGAGGTTCTGAGTCAGTCTATAATTCGGTCTTCTTCTTTCGTCAATGCCTCAACTACACTGAACATTATTATATTTTCCAGGATGTTATATTGTCTCATGGTATGTTCAAAGTACAACACCCCTACTTTAATTTTTAAAGTTTTTAACAAATAATACTCCTAGAATGTCATTTGTTTTTATGGTGGTTTGTGGTATCTATAGAAATCTCCTATAACTCCACAGAAATCGTCTATAACACCACATTTAAAAAAATTCCCCTGTCAGCTTCCATGCCCATACATACATACATACATATCATAAACACTGTGGCAAGGATGATCCTAACTTTGATGTTCAACTATATGCCTCTATACTTGAGGATCTTACTTATTTCTTTCATAGCTACCCTTTCAAGTCTTACTCATCTTCTATACAGATTCTGGTTGGCGACTGAGCCAGGGTATAGAAATCTAACCATTTGTATGTTTCCATCATTGACTTTAAAGTAATGTAAATCTTCCATAGTCATTATTTTAATATTTTTGTCTTCTTATTATTGTACTCTAAACCTGTTTTTCTATTTTCCTTTAACTTTCTCAGTAGTAATTCCAAGTGCTTGCCATTTTTAGTTTCTAGTTGCTTGCTCCCCCCCCACACACACACACACACTTGCTTGCCCACCTGCCAACCCACTCGCTCGCTTACTTGCCCCAATTTGCCCCGCTTGCTTGTCCACTTGCCCATACCTCCACTTGCTTACTCACCCACTCCCTCTATCCACCCCTTGCTACCCCCTCCCACCACTAGTCACCCCCAATTTGGGCACTCCATCTCTAACAGGTTAGCTATCACTCATATAGGTGCTCCGGGAGCACTGCTCCCTATATGTGTGCCGGATCTCTATACATTCCAAAGAGGAAGCTGAAGCCTGCACAAGTTTTACTTACTCATAATACCTACATCGGCACTAAAAAGTATAAAAGTGTTTTCTGATCAAAATAGGGTGGTTGTTGTTGTTTTCAACTTCCTCTGCACATACCAATCTGAGCCTTGGGTGCTCACTTTTATCTTACCTCTCCTTCACTCTGGGGTGGCTGTAGAGATAGGAGAGAGATAGCACAGCGGTAACAAACAGCTGTGCTGGCAATCTGAAGATTGCAGGTTCGAATCCCGGGCTGGTTTGGACACCAGCTGTGAGCCCTGTCCACTGTTTACCCAACAGTTCGAAAACAGCTGAGCTGTGATTAGATAAAACTGGGAACCACCAAGCGGGGAAGGACTTTTTCAAAGAAGGATGTATAAGATTGGCTGGAATGCATAAAAACAGAGGCTATCCGTCATGAGGATGAAGCAACACCACTACCTTGTGACATAAAGATGCAATCACAACCCGTGAAGCACAGTGATGCAGCTCTGTGACACAACTGTGATGCAGCCAAAGAAAAACCCTTCTAAAAATTGTACTGGCATATGTTGTATGTTGTATGTAATTGTATGTGGAACCAGCAGGGACTGTCTGCCATACGTGTGATGTAATTCGCTCTGAGTCCCCTTTGGGGTGAGAAGAGTGGAATATAAATAAAGTCTGTTGTTGTTGTTGTTATTATTATTATTATTATTATTATAAGCCAGAGGCAAGTGTTATAGCAGTTGCTAGATTTTATTGTCTTATAGCATAAGCAACAGCTTTTATCTGCGGAAGAGTGTGAAACCACCAGGTGTAGAAGCAAACTAAGGGTGCTTCCAGGCAGAAATTTATTGTGGGCAAAACTGGGTTAAAGTGACCCATTTTTTCCTCCATTGCTGACCCCATGAGTTCTCCAAAAAAAGTGGGCCTTCCAATGGGTTGTCCTCATGCCAGAGCGGAAACTTCCATGCTGGCATGGGGCAACTAACACCACCCCCAAAAAGCCTTAAAATAAAGGAAAAGTCACCGGGTCACCACGAGGCCTCTCTGTAGGCTTCCTGGAATGTACCCATGATACGCCAGAAAGTGGCAGCGATGGAAATGGGGGGGGGGGAGGAGGAGTGAAGTTTTCCATTATTTTTAAGGCTTTTGGGGAGAGGGGTGCCCTCTTTGCTTCGGTGGGCGGATGGGGCCGGAAGAAGCAAGTTGGGCTGTGGGAACACACTACTGCTCACAGGGCCCATGCTCCATTAGACTTAGACCTTTCAGGAAGTCCTGGGTCTCATGGAGTATCAAAGTAATTCGGGACAAGGCAGGATTTACCTGCGTTGTCTCGAATTACTTTGCACCATTTGGAAACCTCAGGTACAAATCTGACAGGGCTGGAGGTATGGGCCCTGCCTGGAAGGACCCTCAGAAAGAGAAGGGTTTGTAGCTTGTACTGAAATACAGACACGAATTGTAGGCACCGGCACCGGCGCAAGCAAATGACTGCTCTTTAGTAAACTTGTTTATTCAGTAGCTAAAACACACAAGTTACAAGAGGCCCATATTTGCAAGCAAGTCACCAAAACCAAACAATGATCAGATCTGGTTGCAATTACAGCTTCGATTACCCTGATATATTTCCTTAATTAGGAACAGAAAACAAAGCCCCGCTTCCCCAGGGAAGCCAAGGCCTCTGAGCAAAAACTATACCACGCCGTACATTTATATGCTCAGGAATTTTTAAAAGTGTATTTTGAGGAACTCTGATGTCCAAAATCAAAAAGCCGACTTATTTCTTCTGCTTCATCCAATTCCTTGTGTTTCCGTCTATTAATGGAGATGCCCAGTTTTCTTAGACCAGTAAAGCACCATTTTGGGCTTTTAGCTCCACCTTGGGCCACGCTGCCCGGGGAATTCGGAGTGTTATGCGAGCACAAAAGAAATACGGCTCCTGTCCAATGTTTACAAAAAGGAGGATACAGACACGTAGTCAAGTAGTCATAGAACAGTTTATATATCAGGAAACGTAGTCATCAAAAAGCCACACTGGGCTATGAACATATAAGAAATAATGCCAGCCTACTCTGTGGATTACAAATACATCCGTCTTGGGTTGTTTCGATTTGGATTTCCTTTTTCCACTTTGTGGGCTTATCTCCATCTTCGGTTCTCCATTTGGATGTGTTGACTTTGGGACATGGACTAACCTCTTGGGTATTTACTAGGCATGAGAAAAAAGTTATGAAAATGATTCGTTTCGTAAGAAATTCGTAAGAAATGCTACTTTCGAGTATTTCCGCACCTGGAACGCCAACCAGGAAGTGGACTTTCTTTTTCGAACTTCGGGGCCAGGGTTTTCTTAAGTGTCGTTATTAGGTCGTAAGGGGGGGGGGCACCCTCCTTCTCTCTCACCACCCTCCCACCTCCCTTGCCAATAAGTATTATGGCAAGGCAAGCCCTAAACTCTAAACTCGCTCCTTCTTTCGGCTGGAAGCCTGGAAAAATGTAAACAGAGAGGTTTACTCAGAAGTAAATCTGCAAAGGAGGGCACTTTGGCTGAAGTGCCCTCCTTTGTGGATTTACTTCTGAGTAAACCTCTCTGTTTACATTTTTCCAGGCTTCCCTGCCTCTCCTGCCTGCCAGGATCTAAAGCATCAAAGAGTATTGGGGTGAGAAACCAACCGAATGTATAATAGAATGAATGCTACTGTAAGTGCCTAATATTATAAGTAATCCAACTGGTCATACCTACATTCCATGCACATGCAATAATAACAATAACAAGAGGTAAAATTCAAACCGAAGTATTCTGACTGGTCCCTCCTCATGCGGTGCAAATTGGCTCTTCTCTTATTTGCCCGGGGGAAAGCCAGCGTTTGTGTCACGATGCACGGACTGACCGGCCCCTTAATCACACACACAGAGACGGGCTGAAGGCTAACTACTTTATTGAATATAAAAACAGTTCAAAGATATTGTCCATTAGAATAGTGAAACAATCCAAAAAGGCTTGAAGTAACAATGTCCAAAAACCGTGGCAAATAGGCTAAAAGTTCAGCAAGACTCAAAGTTCAGCAAGGCTCCGCACAACCAGGCGGATCAGGAACAAGGCAAGGCTCCGCACAACCAGGCGGATCAGGAACAAGGCAAGGCAAGGCAAGGCAAGGCTTGATGACCACGGGCTCGCTTAGCTTCGTGGGTCCCACTCCGCTCACGCCTATTCAGGAAAGACGTGGCCGGAGCACTGAGGATTCGTTCCCACAGATCCTATACTTAATCCTTCGGCCGAGGTCCCCGACACTCTAGGCTTCTTCGTCTCCAATCGCTGCTCATGGACCTCGGCCGGTCTATGCTCTTAGACCATTCCCTTCTGCTAGACTCGATGTTCCGTCTCCTATCAAAGGTTCGACCTTGTCTCTCCGCAGCTGTGTTTCTATCTCCCTGAGAGCTCTCCTCCCTAGCCATTTCCCATGCGCTTTCTTCCATGTTTTCCCCTGGAGGCTCCTGAGAATTTCTCCCTCCTGGGTGTTCATAGCTGCCAGAATCGCTGTCCATCTGCACCTGGTTATCTATGTCTTCGCTAGGGCCAAACAACATCTCTTCCCATGCCAAGCTCTCTGTGGGCGAAGGAGGCCCATCAGGGGGGGAAAGCTGCCCCTTCGCCCCAGTCATCTAGCTCATCCTCTGAATCATGTTCTGGCACAGCTGGTTCTAATGCTAATGGGAACCCAGGTCCTGACCCCTGCCCTCCAGGCACAAACAAGAACTGCTGTGCTACAGTTTTCTGCTTGGGAGCACACACATACATATTCTTGGGGGGGATTTGCTGCAGAATCCCGGGCTCATAGAGAAGATTCTGCAGCAAATCCCCCAAAAGAATATATATGTGTGTGCACCCAAGCAGAAAACGCGCTGGCTTTCCCGGGCTCACAGAGAAGAGCCCGTTTGCACCGCATGAGGCAGGGACCAGTCAGAATACTTTGGTTTGAATTTTACCTATTCTTATACCCATTGTTATTACTGCTGTATTATTGCATGTGCATGGAATGTAGGTATATGACCAGCCTGGGCAAACTTGGGCCCTCGCTCCTCGGGATCGGGGTGAGAGAGAGGCAGCGAGGAGCCAGGGGGCTCCTCCTCCTTTTCTTTTGCTGCTTCTAAGAATAGAATACCCCCTCCCTCCCTCCTTCCTATTTGGAGAGTCCCATCTAGAATTCAGTGTGATTTATTCAAGTTTTGGCCTACAACTCCCAGAAATCCCAGCCAATTTACCAGCTGTTAGGATTTCTGGGAGTTGTAGGCCAAAACCATCTGGAATGCACATGCGCTGGCATACAAACTACTAACGAATTTCGTTAGTAATTAAGTTACATTTTAGAAATTTTTGGAAATTTTTTTGTAAGTCTTTCTTTTACTAATCAAAAAAAATCCCCCCCCATTTGATTTTAGAATCGCCATTTTTGGTTTCGAAACCATGCCTAGTATTTACCCATCCTTTGATTTGGACACATTATTAGCGCATTGGCGCACACCGTTTATTTCTTATATGTTCATAGCCCAGTGTGGCTTTTTGATGACTACGTTTCCTGATATATAAACTGTTCTATGACTACTTGACTATGTGTCTGTATCCTCCTTTTTGTATACGTTCCTCTGCAACCACCCCGTTTTTGTTTTTCCTTTCCAATGTTGTCCACAATCTGCTTAGCATAAATATTCTAATGATTAGGCACACAAGGCAGACACTGCCCCATCCCAGTGATTGGTGGTCGGAGGAGGGCGAGGATCAACAATCCACCCTCCACCAAACATGGCCGCAGCCTCTCCTCTACCTGGCTACGACCCATTACTTGCCATGACCGTCAGCAAACATCCACCACGCCCTGGTCGTCACTCCTGCTCTTCAATGCGAGGTCAATTTGTAACAAGTTGGCCACGCTGCGAGATTTCATCGCTGAACAGGAAGCAGATGTCATATGCGTTACAGAGACGTGGACCCAGGACGCTGACTGTGTCCTTCTTCAGGAGATAGCCCCTCCAGGCTTTCGAGCCTTCCACCAGCCAAGATCCACCGGCCGGGGCGGGGGAGTGGGCCTGGTCGTAAAGGACGCTGTCACCACCTCAGTCCTCCAGACACCAGAGATGACCGGCATAGAATGCCTGGGAGCAACTCTCGGGTGGGAGAAAAGACGGGGATTCTAGTGGTCTACCGAGCCCCTGGGTCCCATAGGGAGGCCACTTCCGCCTTATTGGATTTGATTGCTGATTGGGCCCTGAGGTTCCCAAGGCTCATCATACTGGGTGACTTTAACATCCACCCGGACACAGATCCTCTCCCTCCAGCGCACGGGAGCTCCTCCAACACATGGACGCCCTAGACCTCCCCAGGACCGAGACGGGCCCCCACCCACCAAGCTGGCCACGCGCTGGATTTGATCTTCAGCCATGGCCTGCTTATTAGACACCGAGGCACTAGAGCTGTACCCTGGTCGGATCACCTGATCGAGAGGGCAGACGTGGACATTCTCCACACAGCAAGGCCGGAGCCTAAGACCATCCTAGTCCGCAAAAAGAGTGCGATGACCCCGAGGCATTCTCGGCAGCTCTGGAACCTCTGGCGGTTCCCGGAGGAACACTGACAGATCTGGTTGCCAGGTGGAACAGTGCCCTCGCAAGGGCCATCGATCAGGTGGCTCAAGGCGCCCTCTCCGCCCCAGGAAAACCAGCTCCCTTGGTTCTGGCGAACCTAAGGCAGATGAAAACGCCCGGAGGAAACAACTCGAGAGTGCCTGGAGACGGAAACCCAGCGGGGCAACAGAGCAGCCTACAGAGAACAGCACAGGCTATACTAATGTGAGATCAAAGAGGCCAAGAAACTCTATAACGCTGCCCAGATTACAGCCGCTGGCTCCCGCACAGCACAGATCTTCAGTGCAGTTCGGCGCCTCCTCGCGTCCCCACGGAGTGAGCCCAAAAATTCGGTGATAACAGCAGATGACTTCCAATCACATTTCATCGGAAAAATCTCGGCACTCCGGCGGGAGTTGTGCTCATCCCTGAGGAAGAGAGTGCGAGGTTCCGGTACCCAACCCGGCCCGAGGGGCACTGCCTCACTGAATTCAGACCCCTAACATCGGAAGAGGTGGAAAGGCTGGTGTCCGTGGCGAGAGCGACGATCTGCCCCACGGACCCTTGCCCATCACACTTAATCAAGTCCTGCATTGACACCATGTCGGATGCTCTGAGGGACTTGGTGAACCTCTCCCTGGATACAGGCACCTTCCCGGACTCCTGAAAGAGGCCAGAGTCAGCCCCCTCTTGAAAAAAGACGAGCCTTGACCCCGGCGACCTGGCAAACTACCGCCCTGTTGCCAACCTACCCTTCTTGGGCAAGCTCCTAGAACGGGCAGTGGAAGGTCAACTGCGTGACTTCTTAAATCGATCCGGGGCCTGGACCCGTCCCAGTCAGGTTTCCGCGGGTCACGGAGCTGAATCTGTTCTGGTAGCGATTACAGATGACATCCGCCGCCAGCTGGACCGGGGCTCGGCAGTCTTGGTTCTCCTGGACCTAACCGCGGCCTTTGACACTGTTGATCACGACATGCTGCTCCATCGCCTGGCTGCCTCCGGGATCCAGGACAAGGCTCTAACTTGGTTGGGGTCGTTCCTACGGGGCCGCTCGCAACGAGTCGAGTGGCAGGGCCAGGTCTCTAGAATATGCGGGTTGGAGTGTGGGGTTCCCCAAGGTGCCATCCTGTCTCCCACCCTCTTCAACGTCTACGTTCAACCCCTGGCCAGTATTGCTAGGAGCCATGGTTTCTGCTGCTACCAGTACGCCGACGACACACAGCTGCTGCTGAAGCTCGACCCAGGGTTGTCGTCGGTGCGGACAGCTTCAGCCAAGGGCTGAGAGCAGTGACAAGTTGGCTCAGAGCTTACAGGCTTAAAATCAACCCGGCAAAGACGGAGATCCTCTGGCCGGGCCGACCCAACCCCCACCCCCATTGCCACTTTTCGAAGGCGAGCCCTGTCCCCGGCCCCGGCGGTGAAGAGCCTGGGAGTGATTCTGGACGAGAGACTGACGATGGAAGCCCAGACCCAGGCCGCAGCCAAGGGCGCCTTTTTCCATCTCTGTAGGGCACGACGGCTGGCCCCCTACCTACCACCAGAGGCGCTGAAAACCGTGGTACATGCCACCGTCGTCTCGCGTCTTGATTACTGCAATGCCCTATACGCGGGCCTCCTCGGTCCACAACCCGGAGGCTGAGACTCATCCAGAACGCAGCGGCCAGACTCATCTCTGGGGCATCAGTCAGGAACCATATTTCTCCAATTTTAAAAGACCTTCACTGGCTGCCCACAGAGCTCAGAGTGACCTACAAACTTATGGCGCTAACCTTTAAAGCACGGCACAATATTGGGCCAGCTTATTTGAGCGACCGGCTGACTGACCAGCGCCGTGAAAGGCCAGCGCGCGCCATAAATGGGGACTGTATAGCCATCCCTGGGGTGAGAGAAGCCCGGCTGACGGAGACCCGCCGGAGAGCCTTCTCCGTGGCGGCTCCCATGTTCTGGAACACCCTCCCGCCTGCTCTCAGGGCCACATCGTCCCCAATCAGATTCTTGTCTGAACTGAAAACCTGGCTCTTTCGCCAGGCATTTGGGGTCTGACCGGCCGTCCGGAGACTGAGCCTCTCCGGCGCTTTATACCTATGTTCTTTACTGTTGTATTTGGGGGGTTTTAATTGTTGTAAGTCGCCCGGAGCACCAGGGGTGGAGGGCGACTCACAAATAATAAAGTATTATTATTATTATTATTATTATTAAAGTGGCAATGAAGCCTTGTGTGCATCATGTACATATCACTACCAACCTGCCTCTTTGCTGCACTTAACCCATCCCAAAATATTGACTGGCAAAATCCAGCAATAGGTGCCAATCCCACAACATTTGTGTCACCATCATGCCCAAGGACATCCAGCTGGCCTGTCGCATCTGCGGAGAGAGGGCCTAAGTAAGGCGCATCCCCACAGACTAATCAAACCGTACTTTGTGCAATGGGTCCGTTTCTCTTCTGTGCCATCATGTCGGCATTGAAGCAACATTAAGGAGTGGGATTCTCTTCTTTTCCACTTTTCCCTCCTTCTCAATACAAATGTTATGGAAGAGCAGAAATGAACGAAGGAGGAGATACAGGGTCTGCAGAGGTACGCACGATTGTGAGACCATGCATTACTGATTTAGTGGAATTCCATAAGTGAAAATAGTGCAATAACAAAGCTGCCCATCTGGTATGTATCTGGTATGAATAATCATGGAATAGCAGCCTTCTGTGTTAAAGTCCCAAGACCACAAGACGTCACAATGCAGGCAGTCCCCAAGTTAAGAACAAGATAGCTTTTGTAGGTTTTTTCTTAAGTAAAAATATGTTTCTAAGTCGGAAGAGGTACTTTTTCAAAGTGTAACTACAACCTATATATGTATGTATGTATGTATGTTTAACATCCCTGTGGTGTTCGTTTTGCTATATGAATATGAATTGAATATAACAGAGGACTTATGGAGTAATATATTGTTGTTTTTGCATATATTGTTTGATAAGTAGGGGACCTATTTAAATAGATACATTGTATTGATCATCCCCTAAGGTGTCTTCTTGTGGTGTTTGTTTTGCTGTCTGCTCCCCTGTTCAGAAGATGTCATCCCACTTTCTGTAGTGTGATAGAACCAGATGGTGTCAGACTATATAAACTAGATGACATAGCAATGAAAACACTTCCAGGTATATTTCAAAATAGTATCTATAATAGCAAGGAGCACAAAGATAGGCAATATCAAAATGTGTAAATACAGAACATGAATATATCCGTGAAGGCAGCGGGACCACCCCCAAAGTACTTGCCCAATGACGAAAGGCTCCCTTTTGCTCCAGGAGGATATAGCGGCAATGCAAGGAGCCGACCGTGTGGGCGGCGTGAGCTGGCACAGAGTTCCGGGCGCCGGATGATGACGTATCGGGGCGCCGAGAAGGAGCGTCATGAGGAGACGATGATGCACGATGAATGGGACGAATGTGGGTGGGCGGGGATTCCAACCGCTGGACGCAGCAGCTGTCGATAGGCTACTGGCTGCAGCTAGACCAACTACTTGCTCCCTCGACCCGTGCCCCTCCTGGCTTGTTAGATCTTGCCGGGAGGGGCTACGAGGCCCCCTGGGCATGATCATAAATAGCTCCCTTGAGCAAGGAGTCTTCCCAGGGGGATTAAAAGAGGCTATGGTGAAACCGCTGCTGAAGAAGCCGAATTTAGACCCTTCGGCTCCCTCCAATTACCGGCCTGTTTCCAACTTGCCTTTCTTAGGCAAAGTAATTGAGAGGGCAGCAGCGGATCAGCTGCAGCGGTTCCTAGATGACACAGCTGGACTTGATCCCTTCCAGTCCGGCTTCCGTATCGGGCATGGGACGGAGACCGTGTTTGTTGCCATTACAGACCAACTTCGCCGCCAGTTGGACCAGGGTGGATCAGCCCTGCTCGTCCTGTTAGATCTGACAGCAGCGTTTGATACTGTAGACCACGCACTGTTGACCCACCGTTTAGCTGGCTCTGGGGTCGGGGGGACTGCCCTTAAATGGGTGGCCTCCTTCCTCCGGGGCCGGGGACAACGTGTGGAGGGGGGCGGGGAGGTCTCCGGGAGACTCCCACTTAGTTGTGGGGTCCCCCAGGGGGCCATCCTCTCCCCCTTATTATTCAACGTTTATATGCGCCCCCTGGCCCAGCTGGCCCGCGACTTTGGTCTGGAGTGTTATCAGTATGCGGATGACACCCAGCTTTTGCTGAGAATGGACGGCAGGCCGGACTCCGTACCCGATTGTTTCCATCTATGCCTTGAAGCCGTGACTGGTTGGCTGCGTGCCAGCCGGCTGAAGGTGAACCCGTCGAAGACGGAGATCCTGTGGCCTGGTCGGCCTGGCCTGGGTGGGTGCCGGTTGCCTACCCTGGATGGCGAGCGGCTTAACCCATCGCCATCGGTTAAGAGCTTGGGGGTTGTGTTGGACTCCTCGCTGACCATGGAGGCTCAGGTCTCCGTGGTCAGCAGGACGTCATTCTTTCACCTCCGGCAGGCTAGGCGACTGGCACCCTACCTGTCCAGGGACGATTTGGCCACGGTAATCCAAGCGACGGTCATCTCGAGATTAGACTACTGTAATGCCCTCTACGTTGGCCTTCCCTTGTCGACAATCCGGAAACTCAAGCTAGTGCAGAATGCCGCTGCTCGCCTGCTGGCGGGAACGCCAGTGAGGGAGCATATTACACCTATCCTCCGGCAACTGCACTGGCTTCCTATTGAGTACCGAATTGCCTTCAAGTTGTTGGTTTTGACCTTTAAGGCCTTGCACGGCCTAGGGCCTGCGTACCTGAGGGACCGCCTTACCCCGTATTCTCCCCCGAGATCACTGCGCTCAGATGAACAGAATCTGTTGTCAGTGCCATCAATCCGCTCCTGCCATCTATTGACGATTAGACAGAGAACTTTTTCCGTAGCGGCGCCTGTTCTCTGGAACGCCCTCCCGGACAGTGCCCGAGCTATCTCGGAACTGGCCCCTTTTCGGAGGGCTTGTAAGACGGCCCTTTTTGGCCTAGCCTTCAATTAGGCACACCGGACTAAGTACTATGTCGCATGTCCTCCCATACATGTGTGGTGATGTAATGTGTTTTAAATGTGTTTTATGTTTTTTACGCTTTTAATGTAGGGCTACATGCCGACATGTGGTGACATGTTGCCCGTTATATTTGCTGTTATCCGCCCCGAGCCTGCTGGGAGGAGCGGAATACAAAAATGAACAATAAATAAATAAATAAATAAATCCCAGGAGGAGAATGACGACAAATCAAAAGGACAATTCCGAGGCGAAACCTCCGGGATTCTTGCAGCTTCTCGCGAGAATGTGCAGTCTCGCGTCTCCGTCTGTGCGACAGGCGGCATTCCGTGTAAGGTTGAATCCGAGGAGATCCAGGGAATTCAAAACACGGAAGGGGGTGGTGGGTACTCCAGTGGGGGAAGTAGAGTTCACGAGCTAAACATCTAGAAGTCTGATGAAGAGCGAAAATGCTCACTGGGGGAAATTCCCCCCGGACGAACAAGGGTGGAGAGGCGGTGGAGCTTCTCCTGCACTTGAAGGCTTGGAGATAAGAAGAGCCGACGGCAAGCTATTGCTGAACTTTAAGTGGCCATATCATAACCGTTTCGGGTTCCAATATAGGTTCCTTTCACAAGGCTCATGAGTTAAGACCAAGCAGTAGTCACTACAAATGTTAAAGGTACAGGGAATCAATATCCAAATATCAATAAACACAAATAACAGCCAAAAACAATGCAAAGTAAAGGATTGGTGCTAAAGCTTCAGTGGAGACATTTTTCCCCCATGATAACTATTTTAAGAGTGAATTTCCTTTCCTAGAGGTAGATTTCTTTCACTTTCTGTTGTCTTACCCCTATTCATAACTACACGTCATTTGTAAATTGGATGTTTGTAACTCAGGGACTGCATCAGTTTGACACACATTTTATTTATTTTATATTATTTATTTATTAGCTCGATTTATTAGTCGCCCTTTCCCGTAGGCTCAGGGCGACTCACATTCAGATACATATAATCCATAAAACACGATAAAGCAGTCCCCCTATTAAAATTGCAGCACCAGGCATACAAACGGTTTACATGTTCACATATCTATGAACTGAACGCTTGGGTAACAAGGAGGGTCTTGCAGGCCCTGCGGACTGTTAATAAATCGGCCTGGGCTTGAATTGTGGGCAGGAGGGCATTCCACAATTCCGGCGCAGCGGCACTCAATGCCCTCCTCCATGTTGAGCCCAGGTGAATAGATTGGTGGCTAGGCACCACCAGGAGATTTTAACCTAGCTATAGCTGACAACCGTTCCTTGTAACAGCAAGCACCCCACATGTTGCAACCTTGCAGTCCAATGTCTAGAAAAAGTCCAAATGGATCAGATGATAATCAAGAAGGAAGTTCTTCTGGTTCTGAATTAATCTATGTAACTTGCTTAAGAAACATTGCTTTCATTTAGGGCAGTCTTTCTCAACCAGTGTGCCGTGGCACACTAGTGTGCCGTGACGGACCTCCTGCTGTGCCACGAGAAAAGCTCTCTGCCCCCCTTCCTCCCCCCTCCTGTCAAACTCCTGCTGCTTGGGGAGGAGGAAGGGCGGGCAGTGGCGAAGAAAAAGAAGAAGGGACCGGGCGCTGGCTCCTTCGGCCGTTCCCCAGCCAGCCTCCAATCTGCCATGACTCCCACCATGACTCTCGCCCCTCGCTCGCTGAAGCCGCATGGAGGAGGAGCCCCGCCCACTGAAGCCCGTCCACCGTTCATGCTCCTCCTCTGTAGGAGAGCTGAAGCTGGGGGGAGGGGGCAGGGCATGGTGCGGCCTGTAGGAGAGCTGAAGCTGGGGAGAGGGGGCGGGACATGGCACGGCCTGGCTCTGCCCCCTCCCCCGGCTTCGGCACTCCCAGCAGCTGCTCCAGCCTTGAGGGGACAGTGCCAAGCCAGCATTGTGCTGGCTCTGGCACCGCTGGCTTGGCACTGCCCTCAAGGCTGAGCAGCTGCTGGTAGAGGTGAAGCCGGGGGTAGCCATGGCGCAGCCTGGCTCCGCCCCCCCTGGCTTCACCTCTCCAGCAGCTGCTCCCAGCAGGCCACCATCCCCCAGCCGTTCTTTACTGTGTTCGAGTGTCATTTTGTGTCATTTTGGTTGGTGGTGTGCCCCCGAATTTTTTTAATGTTAAAAGTGTGCCGCGGCTCAAAAAAGGTTGGGAAACACTGATTTAGGGTGCCCCCCCCCCCCCACCAGTAGAGTGCCTCTATACTGTAGAATTAATGCAGTTTGACACCACTTGAACTGAATGTTATGGGGTGGCTGAATGTTATGGAATCATGGGAGTTGTAGTTTAGTGAGGTATCAGCACTCTTTAGCGGAAAAGGCTAAAGGCCTTGTAAATCTACAACGCACATGATTCCATACCATTGAGCCACGGCAGTTAAAGTGGTTGCTGACTGCATTAATTCTTCAATGTAGATAGATGCAAAAATTCAATGTCACACAGGTAACAATAAAACACATCTCATAAAAATATACACAATAAAACACATACCAATCTATCACACAGAGTAAAGACCACATGGAAAATGCCGAATCATTCTCTCTCTCTCTCTCTCTCTCTCTCTCTCTCTCTCTCTCTATATATATATATATATATATATATATATATTCAATGCTGGTTGTCTCAATTAATTGGTTTCTTCTTTGTTTTATTTTAATTTATAATACCTAGACGGGCATCAAATTGGTGAAGTGTATTTACATGAATTTTCATTTCAAATAAATGAGAAAGCTGACCTGACATCTACTTTGCACCTGTAATTGAAACAACAGGACGGTCGAGGCCATCGTGTTTGTGAATCCGGAGGGTCAACCTGTTCTCTGGTGTACAGTTACCCATCCTCTCCGTTTTGTCACAGGAAGCAAAATGCATTCTCGTCCTTCTGAAAGAGAGAAGGAAAGAGAGAGAGAGAGAGAGAGAGAGAGAGAGAGAGAGAGAGCTCAGAGGGTTTTTTGTCCTGTTTTCTTTCTCCCTCGAGGTCCACGTTTGCATCTTTTGTCCCTGGTATTATTCACTGTGAGTTTCACACATCGTAAACTTGGGAGTAGGAAATGAAAAGGCTGGAGGTTCTTCAGTTACTGGTCAAATGGCTATTTACAGGCCTCTATAAAAATCAGACCCAGATTTTGAAGTTAGCAAAGCAGCTTTGAATATCAAAGTTGTCTTTGAATGCGAGGGATTTGTTTCACAAAGGCTGTGGTGGTTTAATCATCAACGTGAAATGCTATCCTCTTGAGAGATCGGCCCCCACCAGCTAATCCCAGCTACTTTCTCTCTCTTCAAATGGGAGGGGAAAGGGAGGAAAATGTGTGGGGCTGTGCCCATCCAAGCCCTGCTTTCTGACCGGGCCGTGGTCCTGCCGGAATGCCGTGAGCACGGAAGGGCAGGGCATTTTCCATGGAAGGGGTAAACAACACACAATGGCACGCCAGGCTTGCTCCTGATTGCTAAACTCAGGAAGAGTTCTCCAGATATTGATTTAACATTACCGTTCCCCTGTTGCACCCTAGACCTGAAGGATCCCTCAGTAAACCACTTTAGACCAGCCGTGATTAAATGCTTTATTTATTTAGAATAAAGGAATAGAATAAAAGAGATTAAAAACTATAGTCCATTGATGCCCTCAGCATCAGGGTATTGCAATGCAATAGTCCAGGGCTGTCCAACTTCTACCGGACCGGGGGCCTGAATTCCGGTCACTGATCACCTGGGGGGCCTTAGGGTCTGCCTCCACCCCGGCTCCGCCCCCGCCCAGCTCCGCCCCTGCTCTGGCCCCGTCCCCTCCACCGGCTCCGCCCCCTCCCGGGCTCCAATTTACTTGCAATTACTAGTTGCATTATTAATTATAAAATAAATTTTAAAAAATGGAACTGAATGAAATAAATATAAATATAAATAAATATCAGAAGAGAGATGGATTGAGGAAGGGAATATGTATGGGAGGAAATAAATATAAATATATCAGAAACACACAAGAGAGATGGATTGAGGAAGGAAAATATATATGGGAGGAAATAAATATAAATAAATAACACAAAAGCAAGAATTAAAGCAAGGAAGAAAGGAGCCCACCCCAGCAAAACAGCCCTCAGTTCCAAATTAAATACATTATTATATTTCTGCCCCTATATTCCCATCCCCATCTCCCCCTTATTTACAAATTAAATACATTCATTTCTGTTATTATTATATTT
>JARBWK010000003.1:204732019-204845070 GCA_030556195.1 Anolis apletophallus
TGTTAAGATATTTGAAAGGAACATGTGCAAAAAGCTAAAAATTTGTCCAAAAGAAAGCGGTCTGAAGGGGTTTGCAGACGCAAGTTTTGGTGACAACGAACAAAACTTGTCATGTTCCGGGTATCTAATTAGTTTTAATGGGATACAAGTGACATGGAAATCTCAGAAACAGTCACACGTTTGTTTATGCACGGCAGAAGCCGAATTTTCTGCTTTGTCTGACTGTTGTACAGAACTAGAGTGGATAAAGGCTCTAGTAAACGAGTTCCTAAGTTTTGAAGATAAGATATCTTTATTTACTGATTCTCAATCTTGTATAGCAATATCAAATGCTGAAGGATTAAAGCAGAGAACAAAACATATTGGGGTAAGGTACCAAAATGTTAGAAAGTTAGCACAGGATGGTTTTATTAATCCTGTGTATGTCCAGTCAGATGAGAATATGGCTGATATGTTTACAAAAGCATTGACTAATTGTAAATTAAAATATTTTGTAAGAAGATATTGTTATTATAAGTAATGTGTACTTGTGTTGCTCATGAAGGAGGAGTGTCAGTTTATTGCATTTTGAATAGCAATTCATTAGTCAGCACACGATAAATTTTCGCAGTTTGAGATGACCTGCAGTGTGACATGTTTGACACCAGATGGCGCTGTCTCAAGACTGCTAAATGGAACTTTTGAGGAATGTCAGTTACAAAGTGACAGTTGGGATTTGTCAGTTGGGATTTAATATCTGTGAGGAAAGGATGTTTAGAAAGGTAGCTGTGATGGCTGTTGTTTTTCGATGTTTTGCCAGTTATTGTTAAATACTCATCGCCGAAGAAGCTGGGCCACCCACTGTCCGGACATGAATATTATTTGTTTATTTACTTATTTATTTTTATCCCGCTTTTCACCCATGGCTGGGATTCAAAGCAGCATACAATGAATATGAATTCTACATATGTAAACATATAATGTCATAGCTCTGATTCCAATTACCTCTGCATTCACTATTAGACTACAATGCCCATATTCCTGCAGACAGCTGGCCTTCTTTCCCCATCAACCTGCCAACATTCTGACATGCTTATGCTGGGTTCATTCCATCATTTTGATTTCCATTCCAGAGTGCCCCAAGATCCTTATCACTCCTGGTTATTGGTCCTATTGTTTGGGGCTGATGGGTGCTGTAATCAGTAATATCTAAAAGGCATAATAATATCATGACTAATTTTAGACACATAGTCATATAACATGAGTAATCCACAATTTGCTTAGCATTTTCTGCATGAAATCTGAGGGCCCTCCCAGACAGACCCTTTATCCCTGGATCTGATCCCAGGTTTTCTGTTTAATCCCAGATTATCTGGCAGTGCAGACTCATATAATCCAGTTTAAAGATGAAAACTTGGATCAGTTCCTGGGATATAGGGCCTATCTGGAAGGGCCCAGATGGCCTCTTATCTCTACCAGTACACCAATAACCCAAAAAGCAGACAGAGTAAGCTCTCATTCCAAGTTGCCTAAGTCCCCCATTGACCTCAAAGTTTACCCTGATTTAAACGTTTTTCCAAATTAGTCAACGCAACAGTGGTTGCACATTTCGGCACTTCCCCACCCCCATTTCCAATTTACTCTTGGCACATTTAATGGATTAGTCATCTTGCTCTTTTTTTACAAAATACTACAGGACTCTCAAATAACCACTTAAAAACATATAACTGTGGTTTTTAACGTTGCTGTATTTGGTTGTTTTCATGAACATGTTGTGAGCCGCCCTGAGCCATTGGGAAGGGCGGCAAACAAATACGAATAAATAAATAAATATAAACAGTTATGATACCAAAGAAATGTTTTACCCCAACCCAAAGTTGACACGTGGTTTTCTAACTATGACATCGCTTGCTTTTAGTTGTTGTCTTTAATGGCTGTTTATTCTCTTATCAGTTGATTAAAAGCGAAGATAAGATAAGCATTACTTTCCGCCACCAACCAGCAGATAATAGGAAGCCAAAACAGGTCTACCTTATGCCAGTGGGGAATATGCGCCCCATAGGTTTCCATGCTTTTGGGAAGCAGTGCTACTCAGTCTCCATTGCCTCTCACCCTGGTTCTATGCTAAGGAAAAACACTCTTGCTGTGACGGAAAGGGGGTTTCTTTCCTTAAATGCTCCCTCTTTTTCCCTCCCCACAAGAAAGTATCCTCAGAGGAAGACAGGAGAGTATTAACATGGAAAGAAATGGACTGGCCTGTATTTTATTTATTTATTTATTTATTTATTTATTTATTTATTTATTTATTTATTTATTTATTTGTTCCATCTTGTATTCCGCTCCTCCCTGCAGGCTCGGGGCGGATAACATCATAAAAAACTCGGCAGGCATGTCGCATCCATGTCGCCGTACAATAAAATACAACATAAAAACAACAAAGGTCCCGAGATAAAATTATGTACATGCTGAAGCATTCCCTGGGCCAGGGTGCCAGTTAAGAAGATGAGTACATTCGGCTCGCGAGCCTAGCCGAAGGCCAGTTTGAACAGGGCGGTCTTGCAGGCCCTGCGAAACGGAATAAGCTCCGTGGCGGCTCGAACATCATCCGGGAGAGAGTTCCAGAGTACCGGAGCCGCCACAGAGAACGCCCTTTGCCTGGTAGCAGACAGGTGACAGGTGCGGACCGATGGGATCAGCACAGCTCAAGAAATAGCTACCTGTCTGGCTATCTATATGCTAGCTGGACAATATAATGTATAGAACCAACTTATTTCAGTTTCCTAGCCCTGATTCAATGGCCTTTTGTCCCATCCTTCAGAAATGTAGAAATAGACGCTGGCTGCCAAGCACGAAGAGACCAAAGTTCACGGTCAAACCTCTGAAGACTTATTTTTCCCCACCCAGAAATTGCTATCATCTCTGACAAGAAGGTGGCACCATTATCCTGAAGTTGGGAATTTGCCATAGGTAGCAACTCCAGATACAGGCACATGGGTAATACCTCTGAGATCAGGCTGCTGGATACAACTGCCCCATTTGTGGTCATGATCAAATTCATTTAGATATAAATTCAGTTGGGGGGGGGGGGACTGTCCTTAAGCACCCACATTGCCTGTGTCGCCCGCATTACCCCCTTCCCCGTCACATGGGGAAACCATCTCTGCCTGGCTTTCCCCCATGCTGTTCCTGGCTTAGCTAATGAAAACACAGGTAGCCAAGCCATCCGTGTTTTCAGGACTCCACCCTTGGATGCTGCCAGCACAGCCACGGCAGAGCCCCACTGGAAGTATCCCTGCGTCATGGGATGGGCTCCTGGGTCTTCCATCCTGGCCGCGTCCTAAGATAGAGCCCAAGTCCCATGCGATGAGGTTCTGAGTCAATCTATAATTCGTTCTTCTTCTTTCGTCAATGCCTCAACTACACTGAACATTATAATATTTTCCAGGGTGTTATATTTTCTCATGGTATGTTCAAAGTACAACACCCCTACTTTAATTTTTAAAGTTTTTAACAAATAATACTCCTAGAATGTCATTTGTTTTTATGGTGGTTTGTGGTATCCATAGAAATCTCCTATAACTCCACAGAAATCTTCTATAACACCACATTTTAAAAAATTCCCCTGTCAGCTTCCATGCCCATACATACATACATACTTCTCATAAACACTGTGGCAAGGATGATCCTATCTTTGATGTTCAACTATATGCCTCTATACTTGAGGATCTTACTTATTTCTTTCATAGCTACCCTTTCAAGTCTTACTCATCTTCTATACAGATTCTGGTTGGCGACTGAGCCAGGGTATAGAAATCTAACAATTTGTATGTTTCCATCATTGACTTTAAAGTAATGTAAATCTTCCATAGTCATTATTTTAATATTTTTGTCTTCTTCTTATTGTACTCTAAACCTGTTTTTATATTTTCCTTTAACTTTCTCAGTAGTAATTCCAAGTGCTTGCCATTTTTAGTTTCTGGTTGCTTGCTCCCCCCCCACCCCCACCCACACACTTGCTTGCCCACCTGCCAACCCACTCGCTCGCTTACTTGCCCCAATTTGCCCTGCTCGCTTGTCCACTTGCCCATACCTCCACTCGCTTACTCACCCACTCCCTCTATCCACCCCTTGGCTACCCCCTCCCACCACTAGTCACCCCCAATTTGGGCACTCCATCTCTAACAGGTTAGCTATCACTCATATAGGTGCTCCGGGAGCACTGCTCCCTATATGTGTGCCGGATCTCTATACATTCCAAAGAGGAGGCTGAAGCCTGCACAAGTTTTACTTACTCATAATACCTACATCAGCACTAAAAGTATAAAAGTGTTTTCTGATCAAAATAGGGTGCTTGTTGTTGTTTTCAACTTCCTCTGCACATACCAATCTGAGCCTTGGGTGCTCACTTTTATCTTACCTCTCCTTCACTCTGGGGTGGCTGTAGAGATAGCCGGAGAGATAGCACAGCGGTAACAAACAGCTGTGCTGGCAATCTGAAGAGTGCAGGTTCGAATCCCGGGCTGGTTTGGACACCAGCTGTGAGCCCTGTCCACTGTTTACCCAACAGTTCGAAAACAGCTGAGCTGTGATTAGATAAAGCTGGGAACCGCCAAGCGGGGAAGGACTTTTTCAAAGAAGGACGTATAAGATCGGCTGGAATGCATAAAAACAGAGGCTATCCGTCATGAGGATGAAGCAACACCACTACCTTGTGACATAAAGATGCAATCACAACCCGTGAAGCACAGTGATGCAGCTCTGTGACACAACTGTGATGCAGCCAAAGAAACACCCTTCTAAAAATTGTACTGGTATATGTTGTATGTTGTATGTAATTGTATGTGGAACCAGCAGGGACTGTCTGCCATACGTGTGATGTAATCTGCTCTGAGTCCCCTTTGGGGTGAGAAGAGTGGAATATAAATAAAGTCTGTTGTTGTTGTTGTTGTTGTTGTTATTATTATTATTATTATGGTATATTGTATTTTGTTGTTTTAACTGTGTTTTAACTGTTTTATGTTTTTAACCCTTTGGCGCTGTGCCACTGGCTCTGTGAGCCGCCGCGAGCCCCCGGGAGTCGGCGGCGAAGAAGCCCCAATAAATAATAAAAAAATAAAATAAAATAAAATTATTATTATAAGCCAGAGGCAAGTTTTATAGCAGTTGCTAGATTGTATTGTCTTATAGCATAAGCAACAGCTTTTATCTGCAGAAGAGTGTGAAACCACCAGGTGTAGAAGCAAACTAAGGGTGCTTCCAGGCAGAAATTTGTTGTGGGCAAAACTGGGTTAAAGTGACCAATTTTTTTCCTCCATTGCTGACCCCATGAGTTCTCCAAAAAAGTGGGCCTTCCAACGGGTTGTCCCCATGCCAGAGCGGAAACTTCCATGCTAGCATGTGGCAACTAACACCCCCCCCCCCCCAAAGCCTTAAAATAAAGGAAAAGTCACCGGGTCACCACGAGGCCTCTCTGCAGGCTTCCTGGAATGTACCCATGATACGCCAGAAAGTGGCAGCGATGGAAAGGGGGGGGGGAGTGAAGTTTTCCATTACTTTTAAGGCTTTTGGGGAGAGGGGCGCCCTCTTTGCTTCTCTGGGCTCATGGGGCCTGAAGAAGCAAATTGGGCTGTGGGGACACACTACTGCTCACAGGGCCCATGCTCCATTAGGCTTAGGCCTTTCAGGAAGTCCTGGGTCTCATGGAGTATCAAAGTAATTCGGGACAAGGCAGGATTTACCTGCGTTGTCTCAAATTACTTTGCACCATTTGGAAACCTCAGGTACAAATCTGACAGGGCTGGAGGTATGGGCCCTGCATGGAAGGACCCTCAGAAAGAGAAGGGTTTTTAGCTTGTACTGAAATACAGGCATGAATTGTAGGCACCGGCACCGGCGCAAGCAAATGACTGCTCTTTAGTAAACTTGTTTATTCAGTAGCTAAAACACACAAGCTACAAGGGGCCCATATTTGCCAGCAAGTCACCGAAACCAAACAATGATCAGATCTGGTTGCAATTACAGCTTCGATTACCCTGATATATTTCCTTAATTAGGAACAGAAAACAAAGCCCCGCTTCCCCAGGGAAGCCAAGGCCTCTGAGCAAAAACTATACCACGCCGTACATTTATATGCTCAGGAATTTTTAAAAGTGTATTTTGAGGAACTCTGATGTCCAAAATCAAAAAGCCGACTTATTTCTTCTGCTTCATCCAATTCCTTGTGTTTCCGTCTATTAATGGAGATGCCCAATTTTCTTAGACCAGTAAAGCACCATTTTGGACTTTTAGCGCCACCTTGGGCCAGGCTGCCTGGGGAATTCGGAGTGTTCTGCGAGCACAAAAGAAATACGGCTCCTTTCCAATGTTTACAAAAAGGAGGATACAGACACGTAGTCAAGTAGTCATAGAACAGTTTATATATCAGGAAACGTAGTCATCAAAAAGCCACACTGGGCTATGAACATATAAGAAATAATGCCAGCCTACTCTGTGGATTACAAATACATCCGTCTTGGGTTGTTTCGATTTGGATTTCCTTTTTACACTTTGTGGGCTTATCTCCATCTTCGGTTCTCCATTTGGATGTGTTGAATTTGGGAAATGGACTAACCTCTTGGGTATTTACCCATCCTTTGATTTGGACACATTATTAGCGCATTGGCGCACACCGTTTATTTCTTATATTGAAGCAGGATTAGGAGTCCCAGAACTCCCAAGGCAATACCTTTTGCAATAGGCTGCAGTTGCTAGCGAACGCAAGGACAGGATGACGCAACAATTATTACTGCGGTGCAATGAAACCAGCTTTATTTGCCCAACATCAGCTGATGGGTCCGTCCTCTTTGCAGAACAAAGCTGCTGAAGACAGAACCCTCATCATTCTCAGTAAACAGGTTTTATACAAACAATGGTGTCAACATTTAGTCCCTCCCTTCTTCATGCATTGTTACTGGCTAGTATTCATGAACCCATATTACTCTATCCAATTAAACAAAGCATCTTTAGCTTCTGAATCTTATTTGCTAAGAAGTGTGGCGCAGCATTAATTCTCATTCTCATTCCCACTGTATGTTATCTGCCCTGTGTGCAGGATGTACCTAAATCGTTACATTTTACTATCTATTTCTCACCAGAGCCTGCCAAGTGAGAAACCTCATTTGCCATGCGCAGTTCCTAGCCTAATTGAAAGTTTGTAAACAAACCCGCATGGTGTGTGCTAAGCCAATCACGACTGTTTATCTTTCTAGAGGCACATGATGTTCCCTGGCTAATCACAGCCTGTGCTTGTGTACCAATCAGAGTGGATTATTCTCGTCACTGTAGCTGGCAAGCTGACTCCACTATTCTAAGCCTGTACTAAGCAGCACTTTCTCCTGACATTTCTTCTGTTAAATCATCAATTTCTCCTTCAATATGTTCATAGCCCAGTGTGGCTTTTTGATGACTACGTTTCCTGATATATAAACTGTTCTATGACTACTTGACTACGTGTCTGTATCCTCCTTTTTGTATACGTTACTCTGCAACCACCCCGTTTTTGTTTTTCCTTTCCAATGTTGTCCACAATCTGCTTAGCATAAATATTCTAATGATTAGGCACACAAGGCAGACAAAGTGGCAATGAAGCCTTGTGTGCATCATGTACATATCACTACCAACCTGCCTCTTTGCTGCACTTAACCCATTGAGCCACGGCAGTTAAAGTGGTTGCTGACTGCATTAATTCTTCAATGTAGATAGATGCAAAAATTCAATGTCACACAGGTAACAATAAAACACATCTCATAAAAATATACACAATAAAACACATACCAATCTATCAAACAGATTAAAAACCACATGTAAAATGCCGAATCATTCTCTCTCTCTCTCTCTCTCTCTCTCTCTCTCTCTCTCTCTCTCTCTCTATATATATATATATATATATATATATATTCAATGCTGGTTGTCTCAATTAATTGGTTTCTTCTTTGTTTTATTTTAATTAATAATACCTAGACGGGCATCAAATTGGTGAAGTGTATTTACATGAATTTTCATTTCAAATAAATGAGAAAGCTGACCTGGCATCTACTTTGCACCTGTAATTGAAACAACAGGACGGTCGAGGCCTCGTGTTTGTGAATCCGGAGGGTCAACCTGTTCTCTGGTGTACAGTTACCCATCCTCTCCGTTTTGTCACAGGAAGCAAAATGCATTCTCGTCCTTCTGAAAGAGAGAGAGAGAGAGAGAGAGAGAGAGAGAGAGAGAGAGCTCAGAGGGGTTTTTTGTCCTGTTTTCTTTCTCCCTCGAGGTCCACGTTTGCATCTTTTGTCCCTGGTATTATTCACTGTGAGTTTCACACATCGTAAACTTGGGAGTAGGAAATGAAAAGGCTGGAGGTTCTTCAGTTACTGGTCAAATGGCTATTTACAGGCCTCTATAAAAATCAGACCCAGATTTTGAAGTTAGCAAAGCAGCTTTGAATATCAAAGTTGTCTTTGAATGTGAGGGATTTGTTTCACAAAAGCTGTGGTGGTTTAATCATCAACGTGAAATGCTATCCTCTTGAGAGATCGGCCCCCACCAGCTAATCCCAGCTACTTTCTCTCTCTTCAAATGGGAGGGGAAAGGGAGGAAAATGTGCGGGGCTGTGCCCATCCAAGCCCTGCTTTCTGACCGGGCCGTGGTCCTGCCGGAATGCCGTGAGCACGGACGGGCAGGGCATTTTCCATGGAAGGGGTAAACAACACACAATGGCACACCAGGCTTGCTCCTGATTGCTAAACTCAGGAAGAGTTCTCCAGATATTGATTTAACATTACCGTTCCCCTGTTGCACCCTAGACCTGAAGGATCCCTCAGTAAACCACTTTAGGCCAGCCGTGATTAAATGCCTTATTTAGAATAAAGGAATAGAATAAAAGAGATTAAAAACTATAGTCCATTGATGCCCTCAGCATCAGGGTATTGCAATGCAATAGTCCAGGGCTGTCCAACTTCTACCGGACCGGGGGCCTGAATTCCGGTCACTGATCACCTGGGGGGCCTTAGGGTCTGCCTCCGCCCTCGGCTCCGCCCCCGCCCAGCTCCGCCCCTGCTCTGGCCCCGCCCCCTCCACCGGCTCCACCCCCCTCCCGGGCTCCAATTTACTTGCAATTACTAATTGCATTATTAATTATAAAATACATTTTAAAAAATGGAACTGAATGAAATAAATATAAATATAAATAAATATCAGAAGAGAGATGGATTGAGGAAGGGAATATATATGGGAGGGAAATAAATATAAATAAATAACACAAAAGCAAGAATTAAAGCAAGGAAGAAAGGAGCCCACCCCAGCAAAACAGCCCTCAGTTCCAAATTAAATACATTATTATTATATTTCTGCCCCCTATATTCCCATCCCCATCTCCCCCTTATTTACAAATTAAATACATTCATTTCTGTTATTATTATATTTCTGCCCCCTATATTCCCACCCCCAGCAGACCTCACAACTTCTGAGGATGCCTGCCATAGATGTGGGCGAAACATCAGGAGAAAATGCTGGGCTGTTGTAAGTTTTTTGGGCTGTATGGCATCTCCTCCTCCTCTTCTAGTTTAGGCAGAGAGGAAAGGGAAGGGGGCGTGGCCAAGGCGGAGGGGACTCAGCCAATAACAGGAACCTTAATTTGCATTCCTTTCAGAGCTTATTTAGAAAGGATTGAAACTGGAAATTTACAAAACTGGAATTTTATTTCTCATGGTAGTTGGTTTTGATTTTTTCCTTTCTCTGCTCAGGTATCAATATTTGCATAATCCAGTTTGAGTCACCATCACTGAAAAGGTTTAGGAAGAAGTGAGGTTTATATACAGATGGGCTTGCAAGTAAACTGGATGTGAGGACGCTCGCTGAAGTGAAGGGAGGGAGGAAGGGGGGGAACCCGCGAGAAGGAGCAGGAGGCGGCGCTTCTCCACCACGGCTGTGCGCCATCTCCGGAGCGTGCCGATTGGCGAGGAGGGAAGAGGGAGCCTGCTCCTCCTCTTTGCCCCCGCCCCTCCCCGCCGTGAAAAAAATGGAGGAGGGAGGAGGAGGGAGCCTGCTCCTCCTCCTCCCTCCTCCTCCCTGCCCCGTCCCGCCCCTCCCTGCCGCAAAAAAATATATCTGTATCTGTATACCTTTATAAAATGGAATGTTTGTATGTGTGTATGTGTGTGTGTATGCAGAGGGCGGAAGGGCGGATATGTGGCAGCTATTTGCATAAAGTCCTTTGATTGGACAGCCTCGCCACTCCAAAATTCTAAGGCACCAGACAGAGGGCATTGATAGCCACTGATTAGCCAGCACTGAATCCAGGCCTCTACATTCAAACAACAGGATTTCTTCCCACTGAGGGGAAAAGCCAGCATCCCAGAATCCAGGCCTCTACATTCAAACAACAGGATTTCTTCCCACTGAAGCATCCCAAATCAGGCCTTTTCAAACAACAGGATTTTTTTCCACTGAGGGAAAAAGCCAGCATCCCAGAATCCAGGCCTCTACATTCAAACAACAGGATTTCTTCCCACCACTGAAAAAAAAGCCAGCATCCCAGAAACCAGGCCTCTACATTCAAACAACAGGATTTCTTCCCACTGAGGGGAAAAATGCACCATCAACATTCCCTCCCCACTTGGCTCTGTGAAAACAAAATGGATTCCTGTATTCTCCTCCCCTCAGCTTTTAGAAAAACGGCTGCCTGCCATGCACCCTTTTAAAGTTACCAATAGCAGGCCATAACATTACAGGCCCCAAAATAGAGTTTAGGGCAGGATGGCCGACGAATGATGGGATTTGCATCCCAATTCACTTCCCAGAAAACATTGTAGCCCCTACAAATCCCTTCTCCCAGATAGGCCCAAAAGAGGCATCCATCTTCCCTCTTCAACACAGTGTCAGAGAAAGGCAGCTTCTGACAGGATCTTTAGAACAGGCACTGTCACTCTACAAGGTAAGGCCCTACTTCACTCAAAAGACACAAGAGAAAACAATAAATACCTTTCTCTAATGCCTTTTAATGCTTATATAAATAATTTCTGGCCCAAAGCCCCCTCACCCAGCCTCATTGGCCCTTACGGCTAAGTCCATGCAGGCCTTTTCCATTTTTTGGTACTCCATCCTGTTTTACACCGGTATACTTTCACAGGCCAGGGCGGATATGTGGCAGCCACTTTCACAGGCCACAGCGACCAGCGCGGTGATGTACCTGCACCAAACTTGGTACACATAACCCCCTATGACATGACCCACGTATTATGGGATTTGTAGTACTTTCCAAGACTTTGGTTCCCACAGACTACTGAGGCCACCAAAAGGACCAATACAGACCACACTCAGCACACACAGCCCCCATGAACC
Organism: Anolis apletophallus; assembly: GCA_030556195.1. Taxonomy (NCBI): domain Eukaryota; kingdom Metazoa; phylum Chordata; class Lepidosauria; order Squamata; family Anolidae; genus Anolis; species Anolis apletophallus. The sequence continues at coordinate 204,743,360 of JARBWK010000003.1, forward strand.
ACTCTACGTCATGGTGCATTTCGCACGAGGGTGGGCCATGGATGATGGGACTTGAAGTGCCTCTACTAACTTCCCAAGTCCACTGCAACTCTCATCCAATCACTGATCGAGAGCAAACTTGCCATACATAACCCCCATGACTGCCTTCATGTCCTGGTGAGGTTTGGGGGAGGACTGACAATGGATGATGGGATTTGTAGTACTTTTACACCCCTCTGTTCCCACAGACCACTGTGGCCCCCAACAAACACCGAGGAAGTCCATACTTGGCACACTCTACATCCTACTGAAGTTTGGAGGGGGACAGAACATGGATGATGGGACTTGCAGTACCTTCCCTCACTTCCCAATCCTGCTACAAACCTAATCCAATGACTGATCAACACCAAATCTGGCACACAGAGCCCTCATGACCCACTCTACAGCCTGGTGCAGTTTACTGTGAGACGGACCACGGATGATGGGACTTGAAGTACCTTCACTCACTTCCGAAAAACAATGCATTCCTCATCCATTCACCAATACAGACCGAACTTAGCACACAGAGCCCCCATGACCCAATCTACATCCTACTACACTTTGGGGGGGACGGGACACACAGAGATGATGGGACTTGCACTACCATCAGTAATTTCATGATACCACTGCAACTCCCAATAATGATGGATCAAGACTAAACTTGGCACACAGAGTCTCCATGACCCACTCTACATCCTGCTGCACTTCTCAAATAACCCGGGCAGGGCCGGGTCCCCAAGCTAGTAAAAAATAATAATTCAAAAATTCAAAAACAATTCAAAAAATATTTTTTATTATTTTAAACAGCCGATTCCTTTTTTTAAAAGGATAGGGGGCCATAGGGAAGGGGCTGGGGGGCCGTATACGGGTCACGGGCCACCAGTTGGACAGCCCTGCAATAGTCCAAAGAAATAAAAGCTCAATAAATGCACAAATAGTCTTGATGTCCGAATGGGCTAAATCCTGGATAAGTTATTGGCAACAAAGGCTTGGCAAATATTTGAGTCCAATGACTTGAAGGCCCAATGGCCCAGGCTTGAGTCCGTGGAGCTTGGCAAGGAAGCTTAACGTTGGCGAGAGATGCAGAGTGCCAACGGGACCCAACTTAAATAGATCTTCCAGTGTTTCCGTCTCTCAGGCGCAAACTGCGCCGTAACTCTTTCCCTTGGACAGCTTGGGGGTCGGCCTTTCCCAAGCCTCTCGAAGACGGCAAGAATGCTTGCTCATTAACCGCCGCACCTGGCGAAACAGGGGAGAGCGGAGCCTTGCTTTCCCAGCGCGTCTTATCAGTTTGGGAATGAATCGGGCTGCGCCTGGCCTTGACTGTTGGCTGACTCTGGGGCCTTTGCAAAGGCTCTTTTTCAGCCCTGGCTGGTAACTTGGATTCAACATGGCTTTGGCCTGACTGGGATATGTAGTCAGGCTGGGGCATGACATGCCCTCCACATTTGCAGTTTTGACTTTTGGAGATTTGATTATTCATGGATTTTACTGAAATGTTCTCTCTAGACATCTCTGGGTCCTCCAGTGGAAGGACTTGCTCAGCTGCCAGCAGACGTTGGCCATAAAGTCCAACTGGAGGACCTAGAAATTCCTAGAAAAACATGTTCTCACAGGCAAAAAAAAACAACCCAGGGTCTTTTAAAAAAAAGAAAAGTATAATTGTAGACAATAATTTGTGATGTTTTCTTAGGGGTCCTGAACCCCAACGACTATGGGGGGGGGGGGGCTGAGTATAATTTACCTATAAATATTCCAGTGCATGAAAGTTGTGGACAGCTACTTTAATAAAAAGAAACCTAAAATGATACGATACCTTTGAGCAGATGGGATGGCTTGAAGAGCCTTCTCAGTCTCGCACATTTTGGCCAACTGTTTCAGGTTGGGCCACAGGGTATGTTTTCTCACCATTGTCTCAGCCCCGCGTGCCTTGCGCATGGGTCACTGCTATCATAGGAAAGACGCTGTCGCATAAAAGAGCGCCTGTGTCATTCCGCCTGCCGTCCCATGAAATTCCAAGACTTATTCTGTAGGTGATTGCAGAAGGGGTCGCTTTTTCGTCTGTGGCATCTGGAATCTGGAACCTCCTTTTTAGGAAATGTATCTACAGTAAGTCTTTCCTGATCAAACCTCTATGATTTCCCTATTATGACGTAGTAAATGTTGGTTTGTTTCAATAGTTGTTAATTTGTTGTTGTTATTATTATTTCGTTTTCTATACCACTCCTCCCCGTAGGCTTGGGACGGTTCACAAAATCTGAAAACATATACATTAAAAAGCAATACATATAAAAACCAAGTTTCTATGAGTTTTAAGAGGGGCCGCTAAGATTGAATGCTTACAAGCCCTCCAGGAAGTGTTGGGTCATTGACAGGGGCTGTCTAAGGTAATTTTTAATGGTAAGCGAACATTATTTTGGCGCCCCGCCCCAAAACATTATTTTGGCGCTCCCCCCCTCCGCCCAGAAGCTCCTGTGCGCAGGCTCAGAAGCACGCAGGGAGGTTTGTTACGGCACGGCGTCGGAGCGCACAAGGCCCAAAAGCGGAACATGAGCCGAATGCGCCCTTTACCCAGATGGTGCCCCACGCAGCGGCGTCCTTTGCCTACCAGTAGGACCGCCCCTGGTCATTGATTTTGAACGATAAATCCCTATGCAGGTCAGGTCAGGGTTTTCTGGAGCAAGGTGTTCCTCTGTCCAGACCTGCCCATGTAGTAAGATCTGCAGGGGACACCATTCTCTCTGTCTCTCTGCCCTCATAGGTACATCTGGTGCGAATATTGGATAGGGCTTTCTCAGTGGGTGCCCCCCTAGGTAGATGAAGGATAAAAACCATCAGGTGGTGAGTAGGAATCATGAGAGCTATAGTTTGGTGAGTTCTTTGGCGGATTTTACGCAAAGACTTGATGGCCATCTGTCAGAGGTGCTTTGAATGTGATTTTCCTGCTTCGTGGCAGGGGGTTGGACTGGGTGGCCCACGAAGTCTCTTCCAACTCTATGATTCTATGACCACCATTCTTTGGCAGAGAAGGCCAAAGACCTTGTAAAATGAGACCTATGATCCCTTATTAAAGTGTTGTCAAAGTGCTGTTAAATAATGTAGATCTCCCCCCCAGTGATGCTCTAATCGCGACATCAGGGTGGCTTTGAACACTCTCGCTTTCTCCAGTCTTATCCCTGTAACGTTCTCTTGGCCGTCCTTTGCCTCAAGTGCTTCATCCCTACGATGTGGCAAATACAGCACAAAAAAAGGAGCTGCGTTTGCCACATTACAGGGATAAAGCAGTTGAGGCAAAGGCCGGCCGGCCAAAAACCACAGGCAGTGGAAGTGTTGGGCAACCTTTCCCCACCTGTCATTTCCTTACTACAGATTCCACCTTCTCCGGTCCATTTTGCAGCCGCGTGGTGATATTTGGGGTTCTCCTCCCTGCGTTTGCCACCAGTAGTTCAGCTGCCGCAGCCATAATAAGGGCCAAAACACAGCTGTAATCTGGGGCATCAGTTTAGGTCCTCCTGTCATATGAATGAGAAGAGTAAAAACCACGGGTAGGATTCCAGCTCTGGGAACCAGGCTTAAACTGTGCGGCACTGTCTCCAGATTTAAATTTCACAGGGTCGCATAACTTAAGAGAATCATGCAATAAAGAAAATGATACCCTGCATGTTGGAAACCTATAATAATGTGATGGTGAGTTTATAGTTAGGCTTTGCATTGTGGTGTGTGAGCGAGTAAGCTTCTGTCTTTCTTTCTTTAAAAAAAGCAAGTTGGTGTTTGATGGGACGTGAAAGACACGGTTGAAGCAAGCCTGGGCCGGCCTCTCCAGCCACGGGGCAAGCAGTAACACCTGATATGTCCAGTTAAACTTGGCTCAAACGTAAACCAATTGCAATGCCTTTTGTGTGTGTTTTACACAGTGAAAACTATACTGGGGCATATCCAGGCTTGGCTAAACCAGTTTGATACATTTAAATGACATAGGCTTTTCAAAGAAATTCTGGAAATGTTTCTTGTGACGGTGGTGTGAATTATACGTTCAGAATAGTTACCCATTGGTAGAAATGCACAAACAAGAAATCTCTATTAGAAAACATAATCAGACAGCTTTGAAATCCACCCATGATTTCTAAGGCGGTGTTGCAACCTAGGCTTGACCGGACCCTAGTAAACCAACACACAGCAGCTGCGGTTATATGCTTTATTTAGAATAAGTAAAAATAGGTAAAAAGGCAAAGGTAGAATAGTCCAGTGATGCCTCTAGCATCCAGGTATAGCAAACAATAGTCTTTAAGAGTCCTTTAGAAGAGCAAATATCTTGGTGCCGCAATTGGCTAAATCCAGGAGTTTCTTGAGACAAAGCTTGGCAAGACTTAGAGTCCAAATTCAAGGTGGACCCCCTGGCCCAGACAAAGTTCCATGAAGCTTGGCAAAGTAGCTAAAACGTTGGCACGAGATCCTGAGCTCCTTCTGGGCTGAGCCTTTATAGGCCCTGGCTGCTTTGATCCATAAGGCGCTCACGGGACCGATGGGGCAGCTTTCGGTTCCCACCGCACCCCCATCCGATTGGAATGCAAACTTGTTAGTGTTCACAGCTGGCCTCGGAGGAGGGTCCACCGCTCCCTGGTACCAGGCCTCCTTCTCAGCCTGTGAAGCAGTAGGGCTGCGCTTACCCTTGGCAACTTAGGGTTCAACTAAAGGTTGCGGCAGAGGCCTGCTTTTCAACCTCTTTGCATCTTTGGTTTTATCTTGCCGTTGGTCTGGTTTGCTTATGGAACCTGGCTGAGGTGTGACAGGCGGTGCAACTGATGTGGATAAATTACAGACTGAATTAGGGCAGCCTAATAATTCCTGGGGAAACTACTACACTCCCGTTAGCTAATCCTGTGGAAGCGGCCGGTGCCTTCTGATGAAGCACTTCCTCATTCTTTTGCAGGCTTGCTGGAGATTTCTGTGGTGTTGTAAATTAGTTAAATTAGCCTCCCCATGTAGGTGGTACCTAAATTTCTTACTTGACAGATGCAACTGTCTTTTGGGCTGCAAAGGTCAACAGTAAGCTACACAAATTGGTTGGACACTCACTCCGACCCGGGCTGGCTTCGAACTCATGACCTTTGGTTAGTAGTGATCTTAATGCAGCTGCGCCACAGTGCCTATCGCAGATGCTATTGCCACAGTCCCAGCTGCGCCAGAGTCCCTATTGCAGCCGCGAATCCAAAGAAGATGTGCACTAGTGAGGTCTTTTCACTGTTAGCACTTCTCGATCTTCTCCGAGCAGTAGCCCTGCATTTCTCTGTTTTACCTTCTGCAACATAGTTAGTCATAGTCAGTAAGAGACTTCGCTCCATTTCTGCCTTTTGATGAGTTGAAATAAATTGAAAATAAATTGAAAATAAATTGAAAATAAATCGAAAATAAATCGAAAATAAATTGAAAATAAATTGAAAATAAATTGGGCTGCTCTATGGATCTGTAGGCTCTATTTCAGAGGAAGGAGTTCTCAAAATCACCTCTGAGTATTCCTCGCTAATGAAAACTCTATAGAATTCATGTGCATGTGCATGCACGCATACACACACACACACACACGGAATGAATTCTCTAGAGACACTAAAAAAACCTCATCTTCTCCTTTTTGGCTCCTCCCTGGAGAAAACAGCCAAACAGAGGGAGAAAAAGAAAGCCGTGGAAAGTAGCCCGAAAGAAGCCCATTGTAATAAGTGAAACAAGAGGGAGAACACCATTCCTTTTCTTTACAAAGTAAAGAAACCATTTGATTTATGATGATCTGAAGGCAGGGACTTTTAAGGCAAGCGCATTCTCAGGTTTTGAAAAGGTCTTCATTTTTTCTGACCTTCCCTTCGTTAACGACTCCTTAGCAACAGTTGTACCAAATACGCAGCTTGGCCAGGAGAGAAAGTCACTAGCCATGAGTTTGGGGAATGCCGTGGGTTGCGCACAGGACTAAGAGCCCCCCCCCCCCATCAGAATTCAATATGGGAAATAAGGGCAGTGTTTTGGTCTTAAACAGGTTCCTTCCCCGAGAGCTGAAATTTAAGCAACCACTGAAACAAGATTATAAAGCAAGCCGTGTGCATTGGATATTTCAGGACACTATTTATGTTCTCTGTAAATGTGTGAAAAATCAGGGAGAAAAGTATTGATCATGGTCTCATGCTAAAATAAAATAGCCTCCTTTTTCTGGGACCTTTTTGGACCACATATAGTGCTGAAATGCTACTTTAACTGTCACGATTGCATCAATTCCTATGGAATCCTTACACGGCTTGGTGAGACATTTGTGCTCTCCGGGATTTCTGAATGCCTATCCCCAATCTTCCACCTTACAGATATCATTTGCTTGACAGCTTTCTTTTAGAGTGGGACCCAAAGCATCTCCTGGAACGTGTCAATCAAAAATATTCACAATAAAATGGTTCATTTTAAAATATTAAATTTAAAATGTCACAAAAATGGTTAAAAATCATTTTAAAAATCTACGAAAATCAAAAAGATGCCCCAGGCCCCCGGATAAAGATCCCCGGATTCAATAGAATGTTGTCATCGAAGTCAAAATAGAATCACCATGCTGTAAACAATGGGAGTGGTCATGGCCGGATTACCCATAAGGCCAGACAAGGCCATGGCCTCGGGCGGCGGATTTTGGGGGCGACATTTTCGGCCCTGAAGGAAGGGGTGAAGGAAGGAGTGGCGCCCGCCCGCGGGACAAGGAGCCGGGGGGAAGTCCCGCCGCCCCTAGGGCGATTGACGCGGCAGGCGCCACTCCTTCCCTCAGTGAAGGGAGGAGGTGCGCCGGTGCGAGCGCGACGGTGGGGGAAGCCGCATGAGTCTCCCTAAGGCCGGGACTTCCGGCAGCGCCTTGTGCGTTCAGTGAAGGGAGGGGGGCGGAATCGACGTGACGCACAAGGCACCGCCGGAAGTCCCGCCCTTAGGGAGACTCACGCGGCTTCCCCCGCCGCCACCCCCCCCCCGCTCGCCCGTGCCCCAAACACGAGCGGGGCGGCGGTGGGGAAAGCCGCGTGAGTCGCCGTAGTGGCAGGACTTCCAGTGGCGCCTTCTCCTTCTCGCCGGTTCCGCCCCCTCCTTCACTGAGGGAGAAGGCGCCGCTGAAAGTCCCGCCGCTACAGCGACTCACGTGGCTTTCCCCACCGCCGCCCCGCTCGTGTTTGGGGCACGGGCGAGCGGGGGGGCAGCGGCAGGGGAAGCCGCGTGAGTCTCCCTAAGGGCGGGACTTCCGGCGGCGCCTTGTGCGTCACGCCGGTTCTGCCCCCCTCCCTTCACTGAAGGGAGGAGAGGCGGAGCCGCTGCCGGCGTGATGCACAAGGCGCCGCCGGAAGTCCCGCCCTTAGGGAGACTCACGCGGCTTCCCCCGCCACGCCGCACCGGCGCACCTCCTCCTTCACTGAGGGAAGGAGTGGCGCCGGTGCAGCGCGGCGGCAGCGGGGAAGCCGCATGAGTCTCCCTAAGGGCGGGACTTCTAGCGGCGCCTTGTGCGTCACGCCACACTCGCCCCCGCAAGAGGTCCCACCCCCGGCGTTTAGACCGGGCGGCCTCGGGCGGCACAGGCTGCTAATCCGGCCCTGGGAGTGGTGCTCTCTTTCCCTTTTTTTGAAACAATGTGTACCTGATATCAGGTGGCGGTGGCCCTATAGCTCTGGACTGGCCCTAACATATGGCTAATGGGCACAAACATAACGGCACAATGTTATTTAGTCAGTGCTAGAGTTGACTCTTTCAATTCATTGTTGGATGAGGAGCCAACACTGAGTAACTTTCACTGATGCAAGAGAACTACTTTAGTTAGTACGAACAATATGATTTAGGCCAATCTATGAACAAAATCATGGTCCACTAGACTTATATGGCACACCCCACTCTCTGTTTGCCTTAGATCAGACACACCCTCTTTCACTGAAACCCTTGCCTGGCCATGGAAGGAGGCACTCAGGCGCATACAAAATAAACATCTCCAGCCAGAGAGTTCACAAAGCAAAGTTAACCCCACAGACAGTCAATATTTGGTCAAGAGCCTTAAAAATGATCCAGTATTACAAGAACATTCAAAACCGGAAATCAAGGACATTGTTATTTCATGATCAAGATTTCACCTCCAATTACAAACCATTCTGTGCCATTAGGTGACTAAGTCTCATATTCCAAATGAAACCATGATTGCCAATAGCCATCAGCGGCCATTCAGGAATGCCTGTAGTACGTACGTACTCTTGGAGATCTCATGGCTTTGCCGTTTTCCTAGCATTAAATCTTCTGCATTTGCTAAGTATGGATTTCTTTAGCATAACAGAAATGTGCGCGTTCCCTCCTCCCAGCTGTTCACTTTCAGCCTTCACCTTACAAAAGTGCCATTTATGAGATCTTTCCAAAAGGATATCTCAAACTGAAGCAATTTACACATTTCATTAGTAGGCAATACTGGCCCGTAAAGATAGGAGGTCCCTTTCAACACAGTATCTCCTGTCTCCAAATATTGACCCTCCATTCAACGATGCCAAGAACTGGGGCTACAACACATAGATTGTGTGAATTGGTTAGGACTGGGAAATGAATCAAATGGTCTTGTGAACCCCCGGGAGGCTTGCCGGTAACTCTTCGAAGGAATGTTTATCTGATCTTAAATAACCGTAGAAAAGCTTCTACAATGCAGTTTTGGTTGGAGATGGGGGTTCCATGTATCTATCATCTATCTATCTATCTATCTATCTATCTAATAAAAGAGAATGTTTGCGGCGGGAGGTGCGGAGGGCGGGAGGTGCGGAGGAATTTGTGGCAGCATTTTGATTGGTTGCCAGTGTGGGATTATTTGCATAACGGCTCTGAATGGCCAGCCTCTCAACATTCCAACAATCCTAGGCAGCAGAGAAAGGAAGGGAAAGGGCCCGAGGCAGACACACAGAGCCCACCTGACCCATTCTACATCCTGGTGCAGTTTCAAATAGGACGAACCATGGATGATGGGACTTGAAGTACCTCCACCCACCTCCCGAGAACGCTGCCAGAGAGGGTAAAAGAAAGGGCCTGACTGAATTAACACAAGATTTTTCTGGACTAGGCCTCAGTTACTCCATAAAGGGCCTGAAAGGGCCTGACTGAATTAACAGTCAGGCTTCCTAAACTTCATTTTCTGGACCAGGCCTCAGTTACTGGGCTACTATGCAAGGACTGAGTTAACAGTAAGGCTGCCTTAACTTGATACTCCAGATTAGGCCTCCAATCATGGGATCCTGTGTATGGCCTGAATTGACAGTAACACTTCCTCAACTAGATTATCACGACTAGGCCAAAGTTATTGGGATACTGTGTAACCACTGAAATAACAGTAAGACTTCCTAAACTTGCTTTTCCTGACTAGGCCTCAGTTACTGTGATACTGTGTCAAGACAGATCCCGCTGCGACCCTCATCCAGTGCATGATCATGACCACACCTTGGGAGGGTGGACCACGGATGATGGGACAACGACATCCTGGTGCAGTTCGGAGGAGGGTGGACCACGGATGATGGGACTTGAAGTACCTCCACTCACTTCACAAGACCGCTGCCAACCTCATCCAAAGACTGATCAAGACCAAACTTGGCACACAGAGCCCCCATGACTCATTCTACATCCTGGTATAGTATTGAGGAAGACGGACAACGGATGATGGGACTTGAAGTACCTCCACTCACTTCCCAAGACTGCTGCAACCCTCATCCAATAACTGAGCAAGACAAAATTTGCCACGCATAATCCCCATGACCCACTCTACATCCTGGTGCACTTTGGAGGAGGATGGACCATGGACGATGGGACTCCCAGCGCCTTCCCACACTTCCCGAGACCACTGCAAGCCTTCGAGGGCTCCTCATTAGTTTGTGGAGTTCCGCAGGGGGCCATCCTCTCCCCTCTGTTATTTAACATCTACATGCAGCCGCTTTCACAGCTGGTGCGGAGTTATGGGCTGGAGTATCACCAATATGCGGATGATACCCAGCTCATTCTGAGGATCGGCGTCCCCGATAATTTCCAACACTGCCTCGAAGCCGTTACTGGATGGCTGCGAGCCAGTAGGTTGAGGGTGAATCCGGCGAAGACGGAGATCTTGTGGCTGGGCCGCCCGAGTGGGGTGGATGTCCAGCTTCCGACCCTGGACGGTGAGGCGTTATGCCCATCATCTTCCGTGAAGAGCCTGGGAGTCCATCTGGACTCCCAGCTGACCATGGAGGCCCAGGTCTCTGCGATCAGCAAGGTGGCCTTTTTCCATCTCCGACAGGCAAGGAGGCTGGCCCCCTTTCTCTCCCGGAACGACCTTGCCACGGTGATCCAAGCCACGGTCATCTCAAGACTGGATTACTGCAATGTGCTCTACGTTGGCCTTCCTTTGTCGGCGCTCCGGAAGCTCAAGCTGGTGCAGAACACTGCCGCCCGGCTCCTGTCTGGCTCTACAGCAGGTTGCCATATAACACCTGTCTTGCAGGATCTGCACTGGCTGCCAATTGAGCACCGGATCGCCTTCAAAGTGTTGGTTCTTACCTTTAAGGCCTTGCACGGTCTGGGGCCAGCGTATCTGAGGGACCGTCTCACTCCATGTTGCCCTTTGAGATCACTACGGTCCGAGGATGCCAACTTCTTGGAGGTACCTTCGGCGAAGTTGGCACGGCTGACCTCCACCCGCCGGAGGGCGTTCTCTGTCATAGCTCCCACGCTGTGGAACGCCCTCCCGGCCGACACTCGGGCAATGAAGGACCTGCTCCCGTTGAGACGGGCTTGTAAAACCCATTTGTTTAGGCAGGCCTTCGATAGGTAGACCCGCGCGTTCTTGGTGGTGCCATTGCTCCAATTGAGTTTCTGTTTTTATTGTGCTGCTTTGTTTTTAACTGTTTTTAACCTTTTGTATTTTATTGTGCCTTCGGCTCTTGTAAGCCGCCGCGAGCCTCCGGGAGTCGGCGGCATAGAAACCCGAACAAATAAATAAATAAATAAATAAACAACTGATAAGGACCAACCTTGGCACAAAATGCCTTTCACAAATAACCCGGGCAGCGCCGGGTCCCCAAGCTAGTATTGCTATATAATGCACTTAGATCAATGTATTTATTGATTTATTTAAAACTTTTGTACCCCGACCTTCTCACCTCCATGTAGGGACCATTCAGACAGGGCCCATAATGCAGGAGCTCCCATGGTTTTACCAGAGGCGTTCAAACTATGTCTCCAGTAAAACCAAATAAATTTAAGACAAAGCAAGAAAGTGGAGTATAGGTCCTGTGGGGACTAGCCGCACAGCCCAATGTGCTTCTTTGGGCAATAGGAGGGAGGGAGTCAGTCAATTGCTGCCCCCCCCACCCCCATTCTCTTAGTGCTACATTGGTACATTCCAGGAAGCATGCCGAGAGGCCTAATGGCTGCCCAGTAAGTTCTGGTGAACGGTTGTGTTTCAGTCAGGCAATGAAACTTCCAGAACATGCACGACAACTTCATGCACCTTAGCACCACTGCCTGCCAAAAATGGGGAACAATTAATCTTGTGTGTAGAGGGATAAATGGTCTGAGGTTCTGTTCTCAGCATTACTTGGCGAACGAAGATTCTTAGGAAGGACTCATCCCACGCTTTTTACAAGCGCGTTGATGACTAAAAAGGCCAATCTGAGATAGGCAAGTTCGGTTGCAGAAAGCACAGCACAAAGTCTCCTTGGGGGATGTTGTTTCCAAGTTGCGGTTCTTTCTGCATTGTCGTTTCTCTTCGAGACCCATTCGCCGTGTCTTCTCGAAAGAGGCTGCAGCATTGTGAATAGTGCGTCTCCATGCCTCCTGATGTGAAGCCAGGGTGGACCATTGTTGGTGGTCAATCTGGCCGAGCCTGAGATGTTGTTTCAGGGAGTCCTTATATCTCTTTTTGGGGGGTGCCTCTCTTGCGCTGACCTGTGGCGAGTTCACCATAGAGTAGTATCTTTGGGAGGCGGTGGTCCTCCATCCGAGAGACCTCGTGCCCTGCCCAGCGCAGTTGTGTTCTCAATAGCATGGCTTCAATGCTGGTCATCGCTGCTTGCTCAAGATCCAAAGTATTATCAAAATCCAAAGCATTATCACAAAGGCAACTGGTGTGAAGCAACGACCACATGGTGCTCCTTTGATCAAAACAGAGCTGGAAAGCCTGTGTCTCTCCTGATGTTGTGGGAACAGTTCCCGTCAGCCCTGGCCAGCTTTACCAAAAAGGACTTACCAACTCCAAGTATCCCCACACATTTGTGTGGAAACACTAATATTTTGTGTTGAACTTCCTTTTGCGTCCTTTTCTGTCTTTCCCTTTCTGCTGTTAGAGGTCCCTTCTGCCCCTTTTTTCTTAAACTACTTGAGGAAGTTTGTAAACTAGCCTTTAATTGGACAGGGACAGGAACCAAGCCTCACAAACTTCATATCTCTTGTCAGTTACTTTTCCATCGTAGGCTCCAAAGCAAAGAATGGTTCATTATCCCAGGTCACCACCTTTGACACATCTAACCTCACAGAAATGAACCTTTTAGTAATGTGCCCAGATTGGAAAGCTGTTTAATTTATGGTCTCAGTAGATTCGTGGCTCCGCTGCTTAATGTATGCCTGATTTGTATGCCAGTAGTACTACTCCCTGGTGAGGAATATGAAATAGCTGCATCATATATTAGGACGGATGGAAAGAGCCAAAGATTGCAGTGTCGTTACGGCTTTGGCAACTCGGTAATGACTTACATAATGGCCCTACTTATATGTGAAACCAAGGCATGATTCATATCTCAGAAATCTTTGCACGATCTGTGTCGCTCCCTATTTTGAATTAATGTTCCACTTTCCTGAGGTTATGCACCAGTAATCAGCATGTTTTATTCCACAAACAAGACCTGCTCTTGCCCTGACATTATTAATAGGGAGAAAGATCAGACGTCCGGCCTATGAAGGAATTCACACAGACCGGCCAGAATGAGAAGTATTTATTGGAGCACCCAACACTTCGGTCCGAGGCACCGTTATTTTGACACTAAGTCCCATTGAACTGGCTGGGGTTTACATCTGGACTTAAATGTAACCCAACAGGATAAAAAGGGCAGGACTCTACCATCGCACTGTGGGTCAAAGGAAATGAGAATCTATGGGGGAAGGTAAGGAGAAGCAGGGGAAGTCAAACAGAAAGTGTACGGGTCTGTTTCCAAGCATGGTTCAAAGGACTGGTTATGAACTTTAGAGCCTTATATGACTGAGGTCTAGACTGTGAAGCCACCCACAGTGAAAACTTATAGTAGTTTGACACCACTTTAACTGCCATGGCTCCATCCTGGATAAATATCTCACAAAATTAAAAAATCCCGGAATTCCACATCATGGAGCCAAGACAGTTAATGTGATGTCAAACTGCTATAATTCTGGATTGTGGTATAGCCAGTAGGGTTGGTCTCTGCAGTTTAAAAATTATTTGAAATCAGATTAAATTCGTATAAAAAGTTAATTTAATTGTTTTTTGAACCATGTGCTCCAACCCGGAAGTATAATTTCTTTACCGAACCTGGGGGCCGCCATTTTTCTTAATTATTGTAATTAGATCGTATCTTCCCTCTCAGTTCTTCTAACAGGAATATTTATCTCCTCCAAAATAGCTTTTCAGGGTACTTACAGACATATCACGGGCCCTTTGCCTGGTCGGAGGATAATTAAAGTAAAAGGCCTCCTGGAGGAAGTGAAGAAGCAAGGGGAACCATAGAGAAAAAATGGGGGCTCCTAGAGCGCCTTGGAGGACTGAAGGGAAAAAAGCAGTTTAAACACCCAGAAAAGATGGGTAGATAGAAGGAAAGGAGGAGAAGGAGACAAGAATATTGTGTAATCTGCCCCGAGCCTGCAGGGAAGAGCAGAATATGAAATCGAACAAATAAATAAATAAATAAATAAAAAAGAAAGGCTGAAAGAAGAGGAGGAGGGAATGACAAGACCACTGAGTGAAGAAAAAAACTACAGAAGCAAGGGGAACCATAAAAGAAAAAATGCAGGCTCCAAATAAATAAATAAATAAATAAAGGCTGAAAGAAGAGGAGGAGGGAATGATAAGACCACTGGAGGACTGAAGGGGAAAAAAGCCTTCAGAGCGCTTTAAAGGGAAAAAGCCTTCGCGTGCTTTTCCTCCGACCAAGTAGAAGGGCCGCACAGCACTGTGATATGTCTGCAAGTCACCCTGAAAAGCAATTTTGGAGAAGGTTGATATTCCTGTTACAAGAACCTCATACTGTATAAGTTGGTGGTACCATTTCTATATGTTATAAATCTTCAGCTCCAGTCAATTGCACTCCAGAAGTGAAGGCAAATGTTTCCCCCTTGATTTGCCTGTGATGTCAGCCCTGTTTTCCTGCTGTGCGCATGCGCTGGAATAAGAACTAATAATGAATGTCGTTATTAATTACATATCAATTAAGAATTTTTTGGATTTTTTTTGGTAAGTATTTCTATTATTAATAAAAAAAATCCCCCATTGTATTTTAGAACCACTTTTTTATGGATCAACCAAGCCTAATGCAGTGTTTCCCAACCTTTTTTGAGCTGCGGCACACTTTTTACATTTGCAAAATCCTGGGGCACACCACCAACCAAAATGACACAAAATGACACTCTAACACAGTAATACATATAGTTAATATGTTCTTAAAATGTATTTCTATTACTAATAAAAAATCCCCCCCCCCTTTCTAGTTTAGAACCATTTTTTATGGATCAAGCAAGCCTAATAGCCAGCATAAGACTACAGCATAAGGCTACACAACAGCATGGGATGGCTTTTACTTACCCATGGGGGACACGGAGAGAACCTCCTTGAAGACGGAGTTAACACAGTCGGGCATCCCCTGGGCAATGTTTCCTGTAAAGAGCTAATCTTTCCAATCCAAAAGCATTGCTTTACAACATGATAACCTGGAGGTGTGTTTCTTTCCTTCACAAATGGATGAACACCAACGGTCTTTATCAAGACCACTTTTAACAATTATAAGAACATAAGAACATAAGAAGAGCCATGCTGAATCGGGCCTCAGCCCATCTAGTCCAGCATTCTGTGTCACACAGTGGCCCACCAGTTACCTCAAGTACCAAAATCCTTGCCTCCATCAACACAGAGGTGGCACTTGGATGTCCATTATGCCTATCAATATAGAAGATGTGCCACTTGCTAAGGAAGAGCTGTTGGCCAAAATGTCTAGGGACATTTCCTGTGATATTTTATGCATACAGGAGACATTATGTCTTGCGGAAACTTACTAATAGTGCATGGGGTACAGACCCAAAATTGATAAGAACATCAGTCCTGGCCTTGTCTTACTCACCTGGTGAGTATGCCTGCAAATTTTGACTGAATTATGAGACCATTAAAGAACTCCAGGAATGCTGAGGAATGCGGAAGGAACAACAAGGGACGCTGAGAACGCTGAGAGATGAGGTGTATGTCAGCTCCCCCTGGTGGCCAGAGTTTGCCTCTGTTCGTCTATATGTTGTGTATGTGGAAAACGGCAGGGATTGTCTGCTAAGTATGTGTACCTGTAATCCACTCTGAGTCCCCTTCGGGGTGAGAAGAGCGGAATATAAATAAATAAATAAATAAATAAATAAATAAATAAAGCTGCCCACGTAAAGCGGGTGAATGTAACACTGAATGAGACATCTGTATACCTTAATAAAACGGAATGTTTGTATGTATGTATGTGTGCGGAGGCGGGAGGACGGGAGGGCGGAAATGTGGCAGCGTTCTGATTGGCAGCCACTTTCACAGGCCACACCGAACAGCGCGGGTGATAGACCTGCACCAAACTTGGTACACATAACCCCCCTAACCCCCTTTACATCCTGGTGCGGTTTGGGGGACATGACCCACGGATTATGGGATTTGTAGTACTTTCTAACACTTTGGTTCCCACAGACCACTGAGGCCACCAAAAAGGACCAATACAGGCCACGCTTAGCACACACAGCCCCCATGACCCACTCTAAGTCCTGGTGCATTTCGGAGGAGGGCAGAACATGGATGATGGGACTTGCAATGCCTTCACTCACTTTCCAAGACTGCTACAAACCTAATCCAATGACTGCTCAACACCAAACCTGGCACACAGAGCCCTCATGACCCACTCTACGTCCTGGTGCAGATCGGAGTAGGGTGGACCATGGATGATGGGACTTGAAGTACCTCTACTCACTTCCCAAGTCTGTTACGACCCTCATCCAATTACTGATCGAGACCACACTTGGCACACATAACCCCTATGACTGGTTTCACGTCCTGGTGAGGTTCGGGGGAGGACTGACAATGGATGATGGGATTTGTAGTACTTTCACACCCCTCTGTTCCCACAGACCACTGCGGCCCCCAACAGACACCGAGAAAGACCACACTTGGCACACAGAGCCCCAGTGACCCACTCTACATCCTACTGAACTTTGGAGGGGGGCAGAACTTGGATGATGGGACTTGCAGTACCTTCCCTCACTTTCCAAGCCTGTTACAAACCTAATCCAATGACTGATCAACACCAAACCTGGCACACAGAGCCCTCATGACCCACTCTACATCCTGGTGCAGTTTTGTGTGAGACGGACCACGGATGATGGGACTTTAAGTACCTTCACTCACTTCCTAAAAACAATGCAACCCTCATCCATTCACCAATACAGACCAAACTTAGCACACAGAGCCCCCATGACCCAATCTACATCCTACTACACTTTGGGGGAGGGTGGACCAGAGATGATGGGACTTGCACTACCTTCAGTAATTTCATGATACCACTGCAACTCCCAATAATGATGGATCAAGACCAAACTTGGCACACAGAGCCCCCATGACCCACTCTACATCCTGCTGCACTTCTCAAATCACCCGGGCACCGGCGGGTCCCCAAGCTAGTGTAGAATAATCACGGGACTAGGAATTGCCACTTGTAGCTACTTTATAGACATGTTATAACTTCTTGAGCATGAACGGTATGTTCCTAGCATCCTGTTGGTTAATAGGAATATTTGATCATTTCCTTTCAACAGCTGCCTTTGTATCCCCTGGTGAAGACGCATGCCTGGAAATCACAGAGTTTTACATGAGTTTAGTGCTACTGAATTAAATGCCAAGCAATCAGCAAAAGAAGGAAAACCAAAGAGAGAGAACCATGTGAACAATTAGATTGCACATTAAAGGAAAAAACACTATACTGAACTGAACTGAACTGAACTTTATTATTTATGAGTCGCCCTCCACGTTTGTGCTCCGGGCGACTTACACAACTAGCGATTAAAATATTAAAAATATTAAAATTTTAAATGGTTAAAATACTAGAATATCAGACTCAGTGAATTCCGAGTCGCTGGTTCCGTGTTATGCGTAGGCTTTCCTGAATAGCCATGTCTTAAGTGCCGCCAAGAACTGGGGCAGGTCGAGGGAGGCTCTTTGGTCTGGCGGCAGAGAGTTCCACAGGGCGGGGGCCGCAACAGAGAAGGATCTCTGCCTCGTGGACTCCAAATGAGCCTCTCTCGGACCCGGGACACAGAGGAGGTTCTCGTTTGCTGGCCGTGGTGCTCTTGGGTGGGCAGGTAGGGTCAAGCGGTCTTTTAAGTATGAAGGGCCCGGCCCGCAGGGCCTTGAAAGTCAAGGCCAGGGTCTTATAGAGGACTCTGTATTCGACCGGCAGCCAGTGCAAACGCTGCAGGGATGGTGTGATGTGGCATCTCATTGGTGTTTTTGTGAGGAGCCTGGCGGCAGCATTCTTCACGATCTGGATCTTGAGGGGTAGGGACCGAGGCAGACCCACATATAAGGCGTTGCAGTAATCCAGCCTTGATGTAACCGTGGCGTGGATTACTGTAGCTAACGCCTCCGTTGGAAGGTAGGGCGCCAGTTGCCTCGCTTGGCGTAGGTGGAAGAAGGCCCTTTTGCTCGTGGAGGCAATCTGGGCCTCCATCGACATCTTAGAGTCCAGGATGACACCGAGGCTCTTCACCGAGGGGAATGGGGTCAGCGGTTCCCCTCGAAGGGGGCAATGAGTAGACTGGTTCTAATGGACGGCCCGGCCATAAGATCTCCGTCTTTGCTGGGTTTATTTTCAGTTTATGGGCCCGGAGCCATCTTGTCACTGCTTCTAGGCATTGGGTGAAATTTATATATATATAAAGTGATTTGTTTAATTTTCTCGTTCTCTTTTTAATTTTAGAAATTGAATGTTTTGTATCTTGTTCATGAAAAAATCTGAGCATTTTGCTAAGTTTTAATCAAATCGAAATGGAACAAAATTCTCTTATATGTTCGCTGGTTGAATTCAGTACATCAAAGCAAGAGGAAAGTATTCTACCCATTTGCCCACATGGTTATTAAAGAAAAGGGGCCTCTGAAGAAGGAAAAAATGTGGAAAATGGCAATCCCAATTCAGCACCAGAAAGATGGTTGAATACAAAGATTATTCAAGCTTAGACCAGACTTTTAAGGCTTTTGCTTGCAGTCTGGTCCTTTTCATTATGTTTGTGAGGCATTTGTGAATTATGGAAGTGCTTAGTAAAAAAACCCCCAAAAAACAAATCATTTCCCCCCTGCATTTTCTAAATTTTACTTTTGGATAATAGGTAAATGGATTGAAATAGTATTGCAATAGATCAAGAAATCCTACCATTCTGTTAGAGTTGCTTGGGGAGGATCTATTAGTCACGATGCTTAATGGGATTGTTTTCCCTTCAGCCTTGTGCGGTTCTGCTTCCTTCCTCGTCTGAGGCCTTGGGGTATTTTACTTGCTACGCGGTGTTACAAATGCCATCTGTTCTACTCAGTGACGCTGGGTGGCATGTTTAAAAGATAAATAAATAAAAGTGATATTTAGAGATTTTTATCTAATCAGGATTCCACAATAGATGACAAATTGCCCTCTTTTAAAGCGTGATCTATAATTAATTACACTGAAAGCATTTCCCCCTTCAGTGGCAGGAGGGGAGGGGGCTAAGTGAAAGCTCTTGGCACCTTGAACGTATGTGGTTTGTGGCCGGGAGCCCCTGGAAATTAGGTAGGGGTAGAGAGAGGCTGTTGAGCCTCGTGCAGAGGAGTGTGCATTCAGCACATAGGATATATTATTTATTTATTTCCACCATTTCTACCCCGCTTCTTCTCAACCCCTGAGGGGGGGCTCAGAGCGGCCTAACAACGGCAACAATTCGATGCCAACACAGCATACATATAATAAAAACCCCAAAACAGTTAAAATTAAATACATTAAAATACAGCTGGCATTAAAATTCATTAAAATACAATTAACATTAAAATATATATTCACATCAGTTAAAACAGTATTCCGTCCATAATAGAAGCATTGGGTCTTGTCCACCAGCTTGCCATTTCAATCCAATCTAAAGTGCCGGATCGTGCTAATGTGCAAACGCTTGGTCCCATAACCAGGATTTCACTTTTTTTCTGAATGCCAGGAGAGATGGGATTGATCGTATATCCATAGGGAGTGCGTTCCACAGACAGGGAGCCACCACCGAGAAGGCCCTCTCTCACGTCCCCACCAACCGCATTTGAGAAGTAGGCGGGAGCGAGAGCAGGGCCTCCCCAGATGATCTTAAATTACGAGGTGGGACGTAGCGGCTGATGCGTTCGGACAAGTAAGCTGGGCCAGAACCGTATAGAGCTTTAAAGGTCAAAACCAGCACTTTGAATTGAGCTCGGAAGTGGACAGGCAGCCAGTGGAGCTGACACAACAGGAGGTGGTATGCTCCCTGTATGGAACTCCCGTTAGTAGTCTGGCTGCCGCCCGCTGGACTGATTGCAGTTTCCAAACTGTCTTCAAAGGCAGCCCCACGTAGAGTGCGTTGCAGTAATCTATTCGGGATGTGACCAGAGCGTGGACGACCGTAGCCAGATCAGACTTCCCAAAGTATGGGCGCCTACGTACCTCCATAGCCTAACCAACAGAATAACCCACATTAATTTCCATTTTTATTCTTTTGAAGTATTTTCCTTTTTACAAATGTGGAAACAAAGCACATTAAAACAGAGGCAGACACATTGCAGGATGAATAAGAACACAAACTACCTGCAAAAAGGATCCAATGGAATCCACAGAAGAGACAGGTCTCAAGACCTGTCCCTCGCCCCCCGACAGATGGCCATCCATCCCTTGCTTAATAATAACAAGAACAATAATACAGAATCCTAGAGTTGGAAAGGACCCTAAGGGCCATCCAGTCCACCCCTCTTCTGCCAGGCGATATAGGTCACAACCAAAGCCTTCCCAACAGATGACCTGTGCCTGCACAGAACAGTTCGGAACCTTCTGAAAGATTAAAATAAGTGTTTGACACTAGCCCCGCCCATCCCCGCCCCCGAGTATATAAATAGCCCAACGGCGGGGCTAGCCCTCAGTTCTCCTCCGCCGCAAAAGCAGCCAGAAGGCGGGGCATGACACTCGAGGGGAGGACGGGCGGGCATGTGTGAATCCACAGGTGACCAGTCAGGGAACTAAGGTTACAGGTAACCAACCCATAATTCCCTGTCATGGTCAACTGTGGATCACACATGTGGTAGAATAGCGAGCTACTAACCTTGGATGGTAGGTGGCATGCCACCGCAGCAAAAAGGACTGATCTTCCAAACTCAGCATCCTTTCTGGAGATGGTGTCCAGTTTATAATGAGATACAAACGTCAATGGGGTTGACCAAATGGCTGCACGGCATATGGAATCCAAGGGAACCCTTCGTAGGAATGCCGCGGAAGTGGAAGGTGCTCTAGTAGAATGACCCCTTACTTGGTCCGGAGGGGTACGGAGGAGTAAGAGGGTTGTTTTATTAATAGACTGAAATGCAGTAGGCTTTTCTATGTGTACGTATTCTCACTTTCTAAGAGAACTTTTGAGAGGACTTACTTTTAAAGGAGGCTATATGCAATCATAAAAAACCACGTAAGCACAGAATGAAACCCGTATCCACAAGAGATGCACTCCACCTTTGCAGGAGTGTACCGTACACTATGCAGCTGTGGACAAGTCTACATAGGGACCACCAAATGCATGGCCCAAATACAAACCAAAGAGCATGAAAGGCACTGCAGACTAATTCATCCTGAGAGGTCAGCCATAGTAGAGCACCCGATGACCCAACCTGGACACAGCATATTATTTGAGAACACAAAAGTGCTGGACCACTCCAACAACCACCATGTCGGGCTACACAGAGAAGCCATGGAAATCCACAAGCATGTGGACAATTTGAACAGAAAGGAGGTCAACCAGCTTTGACAGGATCAACTTTGACTTGTGCGACCAGTAAGGAGAGGAGGTTAAGCACCCCCTACTTCTTGCTGATTGCACTGGTGCCCAGGGGTCTGTAGGCAGCCCATGGCTGACAAGTCATAGCAGTGGCAATGCAAAGAATTGGTTGTAGTTGTCAGGAGGCAGTCTAACATATATTCCTTTTCTCGTAGTTTGCAATGCAAAGACTAGCCATACTCTTCCCTGCACAGATCAAGTGACAGTATCGGTATGGGCAACAGATCAGACCTCATCCACCCAAAGGATACTCTGGAGTTTCCCATAAACTCTAGAAGCAGGGGTGCTCATTAGGTAGCTCGCGAGCTACTAGTAGATCTTCGGCCCTCTTCCAGGTAATCCTCGGGCCTCACCAACCGGATGGGGTGCTCCTGCCATGCGTGCGCACACCCTGCGCGCACACGTGCTCCTGCTGCTGGCTTTCGCTCTCGCGGTGCTTCTTTCGCCTGCGGGGCATTGCAGGAAGAAGGAAGCACGAGGCGGGGCCTCTGGATTGAGCGCCCTGCCCCTCTCTCGTCCAGAAGCAGCTGTGCAGCCTCCGTTGCCGGCGAGACAGGCAGGGCGGAGCGCTCCCTCTGGATGCCCCACCTCGTGCTTTCTCCTTCCTGCAATGCCCCGCAGGCGGAAGAAGCGCTGCGCTGGCGGAAAACAGCAGCAGGAGCATGCGTGGTGGCGGGAGCGCGTGGCAACGGGGGTAGGTAGATCTTTTGGACTTGGTTTCTTTAAGAGTAGCTCGCATGCTGAAAAAAGTGTGAGCACCCCTGCTCTAGAGTATCCTCAGAGGCGGCCCCAGCGATTCCGCGATGTAAGCGGCCGCGTAGAGCGCCACCGGCTGGGCGGGGCGTCACCAGCTGGGAGGGGCGCCGCGCACCACCTCGCTTCCGCGCCCCGCCCTGCCGCCGCCGGTGCCGCCGCACAGCCGGCCCCACGGCGCAGACATTTTCTGCGCATGCCCAGAAGCAACTACAGGCACTACAGCGCCTGTAGTTGCTTCTGGGCATGCGTGAATGTCTGCGCATGGGCACTGAGTCCCGAGCGCGCCTGCGGCTCTGGAGCCAGCGCGCAGGTGCGCTCGGGCCGCAGTGCACATGCGCGCTGACATTCGCGCATGCGCAGAAAAGTAGTGCCGGGAGGCTGCAGCACGCCTCCCGAAGCACAGACATTTCTGCGCATGCCCAGAAGCAACTACAGGCGCTACAGCGCCTGTAGTTGCTTCTGGGCATGCGCGGAAATGTCCGCGCTTCGGGAGGTGTGGTGCAGCCTCCCGAAACGGCGGCGGCGGCAGCAGAAATGGCGGCAGCGGAAGCGGCGGCGGCGGAAATGGCGGCGGCGCGCGGGCGGGCGGGCGGAAATGGCGGCGGCGGCGGCGGCATGATGCGGCGGCCGGGGCGCCAAAATTTACTTCGCCTACTCCCGAAAAGGTCGGGCCGGCCCTGAGTATCCTCCAACTTTGCTCAGTGCGCAGCAAAATCAGTTTAAGGACAAAAACTTCAGGTCTCCACAATGTCTCTGTCCCTGAACATTGTGAAGACTTCCAGCATCAGATTTGGGATGAGCATCATTCTTGTGCATATGCATAAACAATCCCTTATAACTCCTCTCTCTCTCTCTCTCTCTCTCTCTCTCTCTCTCTCTCTCTCTCTGGTGTGTGTCACATGGCAAATAAAATTACATGCTCGAGGAGAAGGGGAAGAAATGTGACATCGTTCTTATTTCATCCAGTGTAGGCTTAAAGGAGGCTCTAACAGGGAATTCAAAGGAGTGTTTTGAGATTGTTGTTTTAAGCATCACAAGACCTCAGTATAATTTGTGACCTAAGATACTCCATTCACTTTGGCACCATTAATAACCATGTTTTTTATTTTTTTAAAAAACTTGCAAAAGTATTGCGTTCATGCACTGATGACGAACTAATTTCTGTCGAGGGCTTTGCTGTTAATGTGACAAAGGGCAGACAAAGGCACCAGACAATGTAAACTGAAGTGCTAGGCCAGCTTAATGAGAAGAGAACTAGAAAACAGGGGGCTGGCTTCAACTCTACCCAATAATTTCCATCTCTGCCTAGAAGCCGTAACTGGATGGCTGCGAGCCAGTAAGTTGAAGGTGAACCCGGCGAAGACGGAGATCTTGTGGCTGGGCCGCCCGGGGGGGGGGGGAATCCAGTTGCCGACGTTTGATGGCGTGGCACTTCGCCCGCAGCCTCTAGTCAAGAGCCTAGGGGTCCGGCTGGACTCCCAGCTGTCTATGGAGGCGCAGATTGCCTGCGCCTGCAAGACAGCGTTTTACTACCTGTGTCAGGCAAAAGTCTGGCTCCTTACCTCTCCCGCTGCGACCTGGCCACGGTGATCCAAGCCACGGTCATCTCGAGGCTCGATTACTGTAATGCGCTGTACATTGGCCTACCCTTGTCGGCGATCTGGAAACTCAAGCTGGTGCAGAACGCAGCAGCGCACCTGCTCTCAGGAGCCGCAAGATCTGCACATGTAACTCCACTCCTGCGCGAACTGCACTGGCTTCCTATTGAATTCCGGATCTCCTTCAAGGTGCTAGTTTTAACTTTTAAGGCCTTATATGGTTTGGGGCCAGTGTACCTGAAGGAACGGCTTACCCCATACGTGTCCAGTAGATCACTGCGTTCAGAGGGGCTCAACTTACTGGAGGTGCCTGGTATCAGGACCTACAGGCTATCGAGCACGCGGCAGAGGGCGTTTACAGTGGCCGCGCCGAGCCTCTGGAACCCGTTGCCGGAGGAGACGAGAGCCCTACGGGGCTTGATGGCATTCCGCAAGTCCGTAAAGACTTGGTTGTTTAGACAGGCATTCGGCCCTGACTGATGCCTGCTATAACCCACCATCCTGCCGCGTCAGTGCCTCCTGCACTATTGCCACTCTGCTGGGATTTTATTGTCGGGAGCGGGGCTAACTGTGTTTTATAATGCTGTTTTATGTGTTTTTATGTGTTTTTATCTGGTTTTATTGTTGTAAACCGCTCTGGGCTCCGGAGAGAGCGGTCTAGTAAATCGAATAAATAAATAAACAAACAAACTTGCACAGTTTTTACTGACAAGGGGGAAAAGTGTGGGGAACCAAAGCAAACAGGTTTCCTATGCTCAATTTTTGCCGGATAATCCCTGCCAGGTTCTACTTGAACCAAAACAGGCCTGCTCCATACCTCTGTGGAGACTCATCTGCTTGTCCCTTGCTTTCCTTCTTCTTTAGTACTTCACCTATGTCTTGGATTGCTGTAAATTTTTACTTCTGATACCAAAACCAACATGAGGGCTATCCACAGACCTAGGTAAATGGAAGTCACTTTGGACAGAGTTAGCCAAGGACTGTTTATTGGTAGTCTTCCAAGTTTCTATAATATTGCCTCAACCACTGCTAGCATACATATGATGCCAAATATGGTGAATCTATATGCCAGCCTATCCTAACTTGACTTCACCTCTCTTCAGCCTCAGCCAGAACAGCCAATGAGGAAAATGCTAATAGCATTTTGGCAAAGACTGCTTCATATCATCATGGGATCATGTGTAATTCCTCAACATGAGTGGAACTGTCAATAGGAGAACTGCTAGTCCAGACAACTGGTGTGTATGTGTAATTACGTTTATGTGTGTAAAATAGGTTGCCATATAGATCCACCATATTTGGCATCATATGTATGCTAGGAGTGGTTGTGAATTGTTTCATTCGTCTTTCAATATGAATTTATCAAATTCTCAATTTCCAAATCAACAATCAAGCAGGAATGCTGTTAGTTTTCCATATTAATCTCACCTCTGAATGTTCAGATTTTATTCTCAAATAAAAATGGGACACAGCATATATTAGGACCATATTCTCTCATCCAGGCCTAAAGTGAGATTTTTCAAGGCCTTTTGCTTCAACCTACCACCCTCGCAGGCATCTTCAAGGCAGATTACTTACTTGGACACCAATGGGACATCACATAGCTCCAGTGTTACAACACCTCCATTGGCTCCCAATTGAACATCGGGCTTCCTATGAGACACTGGTTCTGACTTTCAGGGCCATCCATGGTCAAGGCCCTCAATACCTCAGAGATCGTCTCTCACATACTTGTCATCAGAGACCACCAAGATCAGCTCAAGGAAACCTCTTGTTCGTTCCCGGTCCCAGGGAGGCTCGCTTGGACTCCACGATGCATCAAATAATAAATTGAAATGAAATGAAATTTTGAGATAAGCATTTTCAGAAGAAGCAATAACAATAATCTTCAAAATAAATTGTGTGAAGGAACCATTTCATAGGTCACCATAAGTTGGAGTTGAAAGTGTGAAAGTATTATGTTTTGTGTATAGATGAAATGTAAATGAGGTGCAATGTATGATGCAATGTATGTATGATGCAACCTATGTGCCTGGATTTCATCAGCCTACTAGTGACTGTGCAGAGCTGGAGCCTGGGTGCTGAAAGAGTTAAAGAGAGAGAGGATGCAAGACTCTGTGACCAGTATATGTAGGAGGCTCCAAGCCAGCTCCTTCCTTCCCATGTGGCTGATGTTAAGTGTTGGATGCCGGTGCCAGTGAAGCTGTTTGTACTCATTCTGGGTCTGCAGAAGTATTTTCTTCCACACAGCTAAGGAGCTCAATATTCTAATAGAAAGCCCATTACAACAAGAAAGGCAATGTTTCATTCAGGTATCCTAAAAAAGGACTTTTTAACTTCAATAAATATTGAAGACGACTACCGGAAGAAGGATTCGGCTGGCTGGCTGGCAGGCTCTTTGTCAAGAAGGAGGAGATAGCAAGGAGGATGGAACAACAGTGCCCCCCTGTGACGAAATGGAGCAGCAGCACCCAGTGATGAATATAACAACAGCACCCGGTTGGAGGCCAGGAGGAGCAAGGTTTAGTCCAGGGGATCCTCCTGCTATATGTTACTGTATGTCTTGTATGTCTAAAAACGGCAGGGATTGTCTGCTGTATGTGTTCTGTGATCTGCACTGAGTCCCCTTCGGGGTGAGAAGTGCGGAATATAAATTATTATTATTATTATTATTATACATCAAACTTGTACACCGCCACTCCCGAGGCTCGGAGCGGTTTACAGCAGTTGAGGTACAACAGAAAGGGGGAAGAGAGGAGGGGGAGAGGGGAGAAGGGGGGAAAGAGTCCAGCGGCGAACCCGGTTATGACTCAATTCCGCCATCAAAGGATGGCAGGCAGAGAGGCCCCAGCAGAATCGCCGGTACTTGGGACAGGGGATGGCACCCGCAGACAGCCAGATGGTCACCTGCGTTGGGTGTCCAGGGTCGCCCGTAGGCTGTCCGCACTAGCTGTCCTCTTAGCAAGGTTTACCGCTCGGGGCTCCAGCTGTCGGTAGCTGGAGCCCCAAAAGGTCCTGGATCGGAAGGTCCTCCCAGGCGTATTATTATTATTAAAGCGTATTATTATTATTATTCATGATCTTATTGTACAGTGGTTCTCAACCTGGGGCCCCAGGTGTTTTTGGCCTACAACTCCAAGAAATCCCAGCCAGTTATCAGCTGTTAGGATTTCTGGGAGTTGAAGGCCAAAAAAACACCTGGGGGCCTCAGGTTAAGAACCACTCTCATAGGCCAATAACCCCATGATTACAAGAAATGATTCAGTTTAGGGAAAGGGCAAGAGGAACGTAGCATCTCATGAGCAAAGTGACCAACTAGAAGGTGTTCCCCCCCCAAAAAAATATATTATTTGTTAAAGAAGATCTATCTTATATCTTGGGAGGAGAATATGTATCTTCCTCTGCAATTGTATTAAAATTACGTGAGGGATGACATTTGACATCTGTTCAACATATTTATGTAGTGTTTCTCAGGGTACCCTTGGTTCCAATGGCATTTGTCGTATCTGGGCAATTAATCAAAAGTGACAATGGAAACAGCTGAGAGTTAATGGGAGCATGAGAAGTTTTCCAAACACAGCCTATTTGACAAGGAGCAGGTCACGTCTAAAAGAGCGGCTCTTGGTTAAATAAACAGTGGAATTGCAAAGTAAAAGCGAGGACTCTGTAGCCATTTATCAACTTTATATGACATTTCTTTGTGGTTTTGAGAAAGACTGAGGAAGTCAGAATTTATGAATTAAAAGCTAAGAGCTCAAATTCGGAGGATTATTTAAAAAAATTAGTTGACAGGCCAGAGCTATATTGTATCATTTGAGGGCTTTGAAACCTATCCCTTCTGAACCTCTCACTCATATTGTGAGGGTGTTAACATCTGTGTGTACTTCTATATCTCCATTTATCTATATATCAGATGTCCATATCAAATTATGTCTGCTCTTGTCACTTGTCCAACCATACAAAGGGCAATTAATCTAAATCTGAAGTTTGTGTTTGCTATTGTTGTTATTATTATTATCCTGCTTTTTCTATCTAAAAGAGACTCATTGTATGGAATTCATCATTGGGGCCCATCTACACTACCATATTATGCACTTTCAAATCTCTCTATATAAAATCCTCCATGTCATGTTCCCAGGCTCCAAAACAAAGAAACCACACAAGGCAGAAACACAAATACAGCCCACATACCCAGAAAACCCTACGAGGTATGCTTACCAAAACACACACACACACACCACCCAAAAAAGAGCCAACGGCCACAAATCAAAAAAAACATTATGGACTACAACTCCCATGATCCCTCACACCACCTCCATCTGGCAGTTTACAGTGTCGGAATGTTAGTGGAGCTGACCAATTAGAGGGATTATGCAAATACTCCCTCAGTTAGAATGTAGGCTGGGAGCCCCCAACCCCCCCTGGCAGTTCAGAGAGTCGGAATGTTGGTGGTGGTAGGGAAAGGTAGGGAAAGGAATGGAGGGACTGAGACAAGGGGAGCAAGGACTGATACAGAAAGGGGAGGAATGGCAGGAAGGAGGGAAAGGAAAGAAGGAAGGGAGGGAAGGAAGGAGGGGAGAAGAAAGTAAAGGAAGGATAGAAGGAAGAATGGATGGAAGGAAGGAGGGGAGAAGAAAGAAAGGAAAAAGGAAGGATAGCAGGAAGGACGGGAGGGGAAAGGAAGGAAAGGATAGAAGGATGGAGATAAGGAAGGAAGGAAAGTGGGGAGAAGAAAGGAACACAGAAAAACATACACACACACATATATACATGCACAGAAATATACACATACACATATACATAAACACACCTGTACTTACACACATCAACACATATACACGCACATACATATACAAACACACATATATACATAAGTACACACATATACACGCACATACATATACACATATACATAACTACGCACACAGTCCCCAATTTTAAAAAATCCCACAGCAACGCGTGGTCGGGTCAGCTAGTTGCATTATATAAACAGTGCTGGCTCATATTATGCAGTTTGAGTGCATTGAATAGCATCATATGAGTCAATATTCAAATTGGCAGTGTAGGTGGGGCCTTTGAAAGGCAGCAACGAGTAATTTCAGAAATTTTTTGAAAGCTGCAAGGTTTTGGAAAATAATTCACAATTCATGATTTATTGTCTGCAAAATCCACACATAATTCTTTTGTAAATTAAACAGTGTTTTCTTTGTGGAAAAAATAGTATTTCAATGCATAAATATTTGTTGTTGTTTTTCTGTGCAGAAACTGCCATTTTATAATAATAATAATAATAACTTTATTTCTTGTGAGTCGCCCTCCACCATTGGTGCTCCGGGCGACTTACATCATTTAAAAAACACAGGTACATCAATTAAAAACACAGGTACAGAGAACCATAAAGGGCCCAGCCTCCAGGTTATCTAGTCAATCCCCAAACGCCTGGCAGAAGAGCCAAGTTTTCAATGTATAATGTATAACTCAACCATGTGTAAATTTTTACAAAGAATAACCCCCCTTTAAAATATTTTATGTGCATAACACAGCATCTCCAATGCAGCAATTAATATTTTGAATTGAAATATTATTTCTTGCACAGAAAATACTTTTTTCTGAGCAGAAAATACTTTTTTTCGGAGCAGAAAATACTTTTTCGGAGCAGAAAATACTTTTTTCGGAGTAGAAAATACTTTTTTCGGAGCAGAAAATACTTTTTCGGAGCAGAAAATACTTTCTCGGAGCAGAAAATACTTTTTCCGGAGCAGAAAATACTTTTTTCTGAGCAGAAAATACTTTTTTCAGAGCAGAAAATACTTTTTTCAGAGCAGAAAATACTTTTTTTAGAGCAGAAAATACTTTCTCGGAGCAGAAAATACTTTTTCCGGAGCAGAAAATACTTTTTCGAGCAGAAAATACTTTTTCCGGAGGAGAAAATACTTTTTCGGATCAAAAAAATCCTTTTTTCGGAGCAGAAAATACTTTTTTTCGGAGCAGAAAATACTTTTTTCGGAGCAGAAAATACTTTTTTCGGAGTAGAAAATACTTTTTTCGGAGCAGAAAATACTTTTTCGGAGCAGAAAATACTTTTTCCGAGCAGAAAATACTTTTTTGGAGCAGAAAATACTTTTTTGGGAGCAGAAAATACTTTTTCGAGCAGAAAATACTTTCTCGGAGCAGAAAATACTTTTTCCGGAGCATAAAATACTTTTTTCTGAGCAGAAAATACTTTTTTCAGAGCAGAAAATACTTTTTTCAGAGCAGAAAATACTTTTTTTAGAGCAGAAAATACTTTCTCGGAGCAGAAAATACTTTTTCCGGAGCAGAAAATACTTTTTCGGAGCAGAAAATACTTTTTCCGGAGGAGAAAATACTTTTTCGGAGCAAAAAATCCTTTTTTCGGAGCAGAAAATACTTTTTTCGGAGCAGAAAATACTTTTTTCGGAGCAGAAAATACTTTTTTCGGAGTAGAAAATACTTTTTTCGGAGCAGAAAATACTTTTTCGGAGCAGAAAATACTTTTTCCGGAGCAATAAATACTTTTTTCGGAGTAGAAAATACTTTTTTCGGAGCAAAACAGCCATATCCAAATTTTATGAAGATTAAGTTCTCAATTATGAATTCTGTTTAAAAAGTGAGGATGAAGATTCTTATCCAGGATTCTTTCATCAGGGTTTCTGAACATCCAAAATGCATGGCTTTTAAAACCCTTTTCCAAATGCGGTAGTTTCCTAGCTTCTCCTTTGCTGCCAGATCCTGTATCCATGGAGATCTTTGCTTGGGAGCAAGGGGAATGTTTCACCATCTTGGAATCCTACATTTATTTATTGAAGTGAATAGAAACAGATATACATCCACGTAGTCCACTCCAAATCGGATTGTCAAAATGCCTTGCCAAACTACAAATCCCAAGATTCCATAGATGTAGCATGCAGTTAAGATTCTAGCCAAGTGTTTTAATTCGGTTCCCGAGGAAAGCCTTCCTGGATCTGCTCAGGTGAATTCTGTGGGCCTCTGGCTTAATAAGTTATGCAATTCCTGCAAATGTTTATATTTGGACATCATAGCCATCACAATAATAACATACACATAACATGAACTTTCCAGAAATCTCAGTTTAGGTTTTAAAAACAGTCTATCGTTATTATGTCCATACTGTGGGAATGAAAGAGTGTTGCTTCTGCCAGACAAACAATGTCACCCAGTATTGTCATAGACATTTTGTTTGGAGACGTTGGTGTGCTCTATGAAAACCCTGTAGTTGCCATCAAATACATTTTCCAGGCAATTTTAATGGTATAATGTCTTAATTTATTAGTTTGTTACATATGGTTTCTATATCTGTGTATTTGGTTTTGTTGAGTTTTATGTTATGTAATGTTTGTCTCTTTTAGCCATTGCATGCCACTCTGAATCCCTCCCATAGGAGGGAAACGGGACTAAATAAATAAATAAATAAATAAATACTGGTATTCGATGTTCCAGTGTGCTGAAATGGGACCATGTGCCTTTAAAATATTTACACATTGGGGGGGCAACAAAATAAATAAACCTGTCATAGATTTCTTAGAGACAAGACCAACATCCAACTGTCACGCAGATGTGTAAGTTGCCTTACACACATGGTTACACATTTTTGGCCATTGCTCAATTGAGATATCCAGTTTAGGAATGTGTAAACAAGGCTCCACAAATGTAATCATTTCACATTGGTCCAAAGTCTATTCTTAGTCCCAGATAAAGCTGAGACACTGAATGAACTGAATTTATTTATGTGTTGGCTCACCATTCAAGAACAGATCCAACAGAACTAACAGATAAGAATAAGTTGCACATTTTGAATGGTGCAGGACTATTAATCTATTATTATTGCTGCTGCTGTTGTTGTTGTAGTAAACACAGGTAGAATAATGTAAATTTCAGTAACCATTTCATTTCAAACATAATGTCTTAACATTGCCAATTCTGCATTTATTTCCCACTTGTGTCTAACAACATTACTCCCCTCCTCCCTCCCCCACCCTCCGACAACAGTAATTTCCTTCATATAAATATTATTTTAATTGATTGGTCATGTTTGTAATGATCCAAGTGTTGGCTTGACTTGGAGCTGGGGTGGCCATGGCTGACAGGAAGCTCTGGGGTGGGCTGGTCCATGAGATCGCAAAGAATCGGAAGTGACTGAACGAATAAGTCCAGTATTTAATGTTGTACTTCCTGTCTAGTTTCTGGGTAAAGAATTCTTTTTTATTCAACTCCAATTTCTGCCCTATTGATTCTTCTTCCATCTCCTTCTTTACCTTGTTTTAGAATTTTTTTACTTTGTCGCAGTCCCAACACACACACACACACACACACATATGCCAATTTCTTCACATCTGTGCCAACTAAATTTTGTGATTGATTTAGTTATATGCAGAACTGTTAATCAATGCCATCTATGTGCCATTTTATTCACCAGGACTACACAAACAACCACTGTGTATTCCACACTGCACCATAAGACAATATGCAGACACAATGGCAATCCATTGCATGGAATTTGTATACAACAAAAGGTCAACGTAACACAACTATTTTGTACTTTTCTGAGAATAAATTTAAGTATGGTGTACATTCTCATTCTAGGTCTACATACTGTGGTAGGCATGGTGCCAAACTATTAGATGCACTATCAGGGCTACTCAGTTATTCAGGGTTATACAAAATGTAGAGTTTCAGAAAATTTGTGCAATTCAGAATTCAAGTACAGGAGTCATATGTATCCATGGGGAATATGTTCCTTGGTAGACCACCGTTATTTGAAACCACAGGTGCAACTGAACATCACTGAATTACCTCACTTCACATCCCAGAATACTATAGAGTTGCATCAGAGGACCTAGACATTCCTACAGATGTTTCCTCTCTAGGAATTTGTTAAGTCCTCAAGGGGACACAATGTCAACTTCTAAGGGAACTCCCAGCAATTCCCCACTCCTGTCTCCCAAGTCACGCAGGTTACTGTGTTTACTTCACAATGGTACCCAGCAATTGAAATGAACTCCTTGCTTCTTCTCCAGTCACAAACTCTTCTCCAACTCTGTCCCTCCTTCCCGCCTGCTACTAAGGAGGCTGTTCAAGTCCTGAACCGGTGCTTGGCCGCTGTGATGGACTGGATGAGGGCTAACAGATTGAAACTAAATCCAGACAAGTCAGAGGTACTCCTGGTCAGTCGCAAGACCAAACAGGGCCTAGGGTTACAGCCTGTGCTTGACGGGGTGACACTCCCCCTGAAGGTGCAGGTTCGCAGTCTGGGAGTGATCCTGGATTCATCGCTGAGCCTGGAACCCCAGGTCTCGGCGGTGGCCAGGAGAGCTTTTGCACAGTTAAAGCTTGTGCACCAGCTGCGCTCGTACCTTGGGAAGTCTGACTTGGCCATGGTGGTCCATGCTCTGGTTACATCCCGAATAGACTACTGCAACGCTCTCTACGTGGGGTTGCCTCTGAAGACTGCTCGGAAGCTGCAATTAGTCCAACACTCGGCAGCCAGGTTCCTAACAGGAGTACGGTACAGGGAGCATACAACTCCCTTGCTGCGCCAGCTCCACTGGCTGCCAATTAGCTTCCGGGCACAATTCAAAGTGCTGGTTTTAACCTACAAAACCCTATATGGTTCCGGCCCAATTTACCTGTCCGAATGGATTCTCCCCTACGAACCATCTAGAACATTAAGATCCTCCGGAGAGGCCCTGCTCTCGGTCCCGCCAGCTTCGCAAGCGCGGCTGGTGGGGACGAGAGACAGAGCCTTCTCTGTGGTGGCCCCTCGGCTGTGGAACTCTCTGCCAAGTGATGCTAGATCTGCCCCCTCTCTGTTGTCCTTTAGGAGGTTGATGAAGACCTGGATGTGGAACCAAGCCTTCCCAGAATAGGCTGAGATTGGCTATTGTCTGAATGTATGACCACGTTTACAGATTGTGTGGAATTGTTTTAATGGCGATGTGGCTTTATGCTGGGGTTTTATGTATTTTAATATGTTGTTGTAGTTGTTTTAAATCGTATAGCAATGAATTTTTGCTGTAATGCCGGTCTGAGTCCCTTGATAGAGGTGAGAAGGTCGGAGTACAAAAGTTTTAAATAAATAAATAAATACCCAGAGTTTCTGGACAACTTGAGTTAGTTCCAACATAGACCAATCCCCAAATACCGGGCTTCTCTGGAGTTTCCCCCTCTTTTCCCTGCTGCATTAGAGGCTGGAAGTGCCTAGACATCATGTGGACACCCAGGAAGGACCTCTGGCCCAATTTGAGAGTTTGAGCCAGTGTAAACACAGACCCTGCATAATTAATAGAGCTTGACACCACTTTAATTGTCATAACTCAATGCTAGGGACTGAAAGTTATAGTTAGGTGAGACAGCAGCATTCTTTAATAGAGAAGAATAAAGATCTTGTGGGACTATATCTTCCATGATTCCATAGTATTAAGTAGCTTGTTTGATTTAAAAAAATGGTTCAAAACTCATTTAGAATGTAAGGGGTGCTGGCAATTCAGGTCGGAAATGATTTCTGAAATTTTCCGGAAAAAAAGTCGGAAATATCCGAAATTTCCGAATCATTTTGTTAATGGCAGACACCTATATGCGCTGTAGGAAAGAAACATCACTGGCACTGGGGAAACTTCAAGGGATTGTCCTTCCCTCATTTTTAGACCAATCATGACTAAACTTGCTACAGTGGTAGAACACATGGATCACTGTTAGCTCACCTAATTGCATTACTTTTGACTTTTGTCAAGCTGCATTAATTCTAGTGTCAGTGCACCCTAGGTCTATGAGTTTTGGAGAATTTCAGATTTTGAAAGGAATACCCTGGTACTATTCCTAGCAGAGGTCATGGCTGGAGAGTGTAGCTGGAAACCTGAAGAGGAGCACCACACCTCTGCCCTTCACCTATGCTATACGGGCATTATAATATAATAATAATAACTGTTTATTTACATTGCGCTCTTCTCACCCCGAAGGGGACTCAGTGCGGATTACATTACACATACGACAGACAGTCCCTGTCGGAAGACATACAAATGACAGTACACAGTACACAGTGCAATTTTAGAAGATTCCTTCTTCCTGGCTGCCTCATAGGGTGTGCGTCGCTGGATGTGAATTGCTCCATTATGTCATTGTTGTTATGTCATTGCGTCGTTACGTCACAAGGGGGCGCTGTTGTTCCATCCTCATGACTGGGAGCTTCTGTTCTGCATTCCACCTTCCCGACAGCCAAACTTTTTCAGGCATTGTAAAGTCCTTCTGTAAAAATCTTCCCCGCTTCACGGTTCCCGGTTTTATCTACTCACAGCTGGGCTGCTTTCGAACTGCTGGGTGAGCAGACAGATAGGGCTGCAATAGCTGGTTGTCCAAGGCAGCTTGGGGAATTGAACCAGCAACCTTCAGGTTGCAAGCACAACTGTGTTACCACTGTGCTATCTCCCCTATCATTGGTTTCATAATGAGTGCACTATATCCTCTAACCCAGTGTTTTTAAACCTTTTTTTGAGCCGCGGCACATTTTTTACATTTACAAAATCCTGGGGCACACCACCAACCAAAATGATACAAAATGACACTCTAACACAGTAATACATATAGTTAATATGTTTTAAAATGTATTTATACACACAGTGTGACACCTGGGCCTGTTTTGATGAACACAACATAGATATCCTGGCAGGAATGGCAGAAAGACACAAACTTCCCACACAGAACTCCCATAACCAAGAGAAAATACTATAAGAGTTTGGTGGGCATGGACCTTGAGTTTTGGAGTTGTAGTTCACCTATATCCAGAGAGCACTGTGGACTCAAACAATGTTGGAACAGGACTAAACTTGGCATGAATACTCAATATGCCCAAATGTGAACACAGATGGGGTTCAGGGGAAATAGACCTTGACATTTGGGAGTTGTAGTTGCTGGGATTTATAGTTCCCCTACAATCAAAGAGCATTCTGAACCCCACCAATGATAGAACTGGGCCAAACCTCCCACACAGAACCCCCAGGAGGCAAGAGGAGTTCTCTACTTGGGGAAAGGGAGACGGGCCTTCCCAATGCATGGAGAGGGAGAGACCAGGTAGACAACGGGTGGGGTGGGGGGTTTGTTTGTAATTTTGTGTCTTTATCAAGGTAGGTTTCTTAGGGTTTTTATACTTCAACACACTGGACTCCCCCCCCCCTCCTGGAGGTTCCAATTTCCCACGGCACACCTGATGATCGTTCACGGCACACTAGTGTACCCCGGCACACTGGTTGAGAAACACTGTTCTAACCCTTTCAGAATATGTGTTCATGCCCCCCATCCTATCCATCAGTGAGTCACTACTGAAATGGTATCTGTGGCCATCATCTTGGCATCCATACGGGTCCACCCAGGTGGGTATTCATTTTTGTTGTGGCTTGGAAGAATTATGAATTCAGTTAATAAATCTCACCAAAGTGAATGTATTTCACAAGCAATGTTGACACTGGAAAACCATGAAAAGCCTTTTCTTCTTCTTGGAAATGACTGATTACAGATTTGGCCTAATGGAGTAACTTTCCCTGGCTCTCCTTCCCCCAGTGGGATTGGGCAAAAACATCTCGATGGGGAGGTTCAGAGGAAATGTATTCCGTTTGTCCTGGCAACAAACTTAATAGCTGCCTTGAAGCAGCCCGTCCTCTTTTTATGCTTCAGGCTGCTTTCCCAAGAATATCACATGCTCAAACCGATTCCACATATTGAAAATTTAGAACTGGCAAGTCATGCTTCTGAACTCTTTCCCACCTGGAGAGGCGACTGCTTCTGCTTGTGTTTTAAAACTCTATCTCCCTAAGTGTACTTGGAGAATTTATGGCACTCTCTTGGAACAAGTTACTGGAATACACACACACACACACACACACACACACACACACACACACACGAAGTGAACTGCCTCTGAGAGCTGAATCATTGCTTCTTAGATGGCTGCAGAAACTGTGGAAATGTGTATTTCCTTGAAGAGTGCACATGTCGCCACAGAGTTATTAAGGGGCACTGTTGCATTTATCTAGAGAGTGTGCAGGCCGCCAAGCTGTGGAGGGCTTGTACTTTCCATTGTCACCAACTATGAAGTCAGATTGTGGCAACAGTTCAGAGACAAAAAGGGGCCATTACTGAGAAACAGTATACAAAAACAAGGGAAAGAAATTAGCATGCTGAAGAAAAACCCAAGGTTTTGGGGAAAAAATATATAGAAAGGGTATTAATTTAAAAAGAACACACACACACACCAAAAATGTATATGTTCACTCCAGGATCTACAGAACAGTGAGTATCAATTTCTAGATGAAGAAAGAATGTTATGTATCGGGAAAGAGAGTGTGCTGCCAATGGCACAACCTTCCTGTTGTGGAGCCAGCAGCATTGCTGCTCACATCTCCCATGTCAGACTGTTTTTTGCTGACTAAATGTGCCAAATAGCTACTGAGCAGAAGTCCCCAAGGATTGCAGGAACTACAGGACTATTGCATTGATTTCCTATGCAAGCAAAACGTAGTTCAAAATTCGACAACAAAGACTTTTACCATATATGACGTAAAAATGTTCATGCCAGATGTCCATGCTTAGTTTAGAAAAAGGAAAGGTGCCAAGGATCTTAATGCAAACATATTTTGGATACTGGAGGACACAAAAGAATTTCAGAAGAAAATCAGCTTGCAATTTATAGACTATAGCAAACCCTTTGATTGTGTAGGTCATGTAAAAGTATGGATCAGTACTGAAATTATGGGTAACAATTGTTGTCTATATACACAGTACAAGGGGCTACTGCTATGATAGAATACGGGGAAATAGAATGGTTTCTCATTGGCAATGGCCTCAGACAGGCCCGGATCAGGCCCTTTTGGCACCCCAGGCCAAAGGCTCTGCCCCCGCCCCTGGCTCCACCCCGCCCCGCCCCGCCTCCTCCCCACTCTGCCCCAGCCCCGCCCCCGGCTCCGCCCCACCCCCGGCTCCTCCCCGCCCTGCCCCCACCCCGCCCCCAGCTTCACCCGGCCTCCTCGCCGGCTCCTCCCTCCCTCCCTCCTAAAGCCACTATGCCGGCCTGAGAAGCGGCTGAAATCGTGGCTTGAGGAGGGAGGGAGGAGCCTTGGGGAGGCCCCACATCGGCTCCAGGGGTGGGGCTTTCCTTCCTCCTCCTCGCGCCGGCGAGGAGGCGGGGCGGAGCCGGGGGCGGGGTGGAGCCGAGGGAGGGGGCAGAGCTGAGGGGAGCAGAGCAAAAGAGGGGGCGGCCGTGGATGGCGCTTACACCACAGCGCGCATGCGCCCTTTTTTATTTGTTTGAATTTTTTTGGGTTTTTTTTTGAATTTTTAAAATTTGGGGGGGGTTCGGGACCTGCTGCCCCCCACCCCAAAGGTGCTGCCCTAGGCCATGGCCTAGGGTGGCCTCATGGGTAATCCGGGCCTGGCCTCAGAGAAGGGGATCGTGTTATCATGAAAGCTGAAAGAAAGAACATCAATAGTTTAAAATGTGCTGATGCTGTTCGTTTTGCTTATCTTTCTTCCGGAATAATGGCAAGTCTTTGATAATTTTTGCTAGCAGAAGAGCCAGTGCGGTGTGGTGATTAGGACATTGCACTACAACTCTGGAGACCCGGGTTCAAAATCCCTTCTCGGCCATGGAAACCTTTAAGGGTGACCTTGAGCCAGACAGACATTCTCAGACTCAGAGGAAAGGTCGACCCATCCTTCTCTGAACAGATTCTGCCAAGAAAACTCAGCCAAACAACAAATTACAATAATATAAAATCAAAAATCAAAATTGTACTCTTCCAATTCTGAATATTAATGAATTGTGTTAATTCATACAACTAAGCAGGCCCGGATCACCCATAAGGCCACCTTTTTATAGTAATACTAATATATTAAATCTAATTACTACTGATAATATATGATGATATATAATGATATTCTGCTTTATTATTGTACTAGCTTGGGGATCCGGCGGTGCCCCGGTTATTTGAGAAACGTATTAGTTGGTCTTTAGCAGTTATTTATGTGGATTGCAGTGGTGTCAGGAAGTTAGTGAAGGCACTGCGAGTCCCATCACCCATGGTCCACCCTCCTCCAAACAGCACCAGGATGTAGAGTGGGTCATGGAGGCTCTGTCTGGCGGGTTTGGCCTTGAGCGATCATTATTGGGAGTTGCAGTGGTATCATGAAATTACTGAATGTACTGCAAGTCCCATCATCTGTGGTCCACCCTCTTCCAAACTGCAGCAGGATGTAGAAAGGGTAATGGGTGCTCTGTGTGCCAAGGTTGGTCTTCATTGGTGATTGGATGAGGGTTGCATTGTTTTCAGGAAGTGAGTGAAGGTACTGCAAGTCCCATCATCCATGGTCCATCGTCCTTCAAAGTGCAGCAGGATGTAGAGCCCCATGGGGGCTCTGTGTGGCAAGTTTGGTCTGTATTGGTCATTAGATGAGGGTCACAGTGCTCTCAGGAAGTGAGTGAAGGTACTGCAAGTCCCATCATCCATGGTCCATCGTCCTTCAAAGTGCAGCAGGATGTAGAGCCCCATGGGGGCTCTGTGTGGCAAGTTTGGTCTGTATTGGTCATTAGATGAGGGTCACAGTGCTCTCAGGAAGTGAGTGAAGGTACTTCAAGTCCCATCATCTGTGGTCCGTCCCACACAAAACTGCACCAGGATGTAGAGTGGGTCATGAGGGCTCTGTGTGTCAGGTTTGGTCTTGATCAGTCATTGGATTAGGTTTGGAGCAGTCTTGGAAAGTGGGTGAAGGTACTTGAAGTCCCATCATGCATGGTGTGCCCTCCTCCAAGGTGCGGCCCTCCGCGTCCTTCCACCTCGGGCTTGGCCGTTGTTCAGGCTACAGCGGGATCGCTACACCTCTTCCCCTACGGGCGCATTTGACTGCTATTTTTGGCATGCATTGCATTGTGCCTGGGATAGGAATCCCAGGCACAATGCAATGCACGCCGAAAAGAGCAGTGGAACATTCGCAGCAAGAGCGACCTCCTCCTTTCCCAGTCATGCACCCCCCTCCCCTTAGATGTGGTTTTGAGGGCCAGGGCATTATCAGACTGCGAAACATTATTCCATGTTGGGACACTATTTACACTCGGAGTAAGCTCATCACAGTGCTACGGAACTTTATCCTTTCCCTTTCGCACACCCTGCTCCTTTATATCGCCTAGTAGCTGGTATGTAACTGCGACCCGCTGTTTGTGTCTTCTATCATGTATGTATTATCACTGCACAATATAAATTATGACAGGCTTTTGAGCCCTCTATATAAATGAATACAAATATATATATATATATATATATATATATATATATATAAATAAATAATACATTGGTCATATCCGCTTGTATTCGTTGTTTGCTAGTCAGCACCTGTGTATTAGTTAGACTTGTCCAAACTGCACCAGGATGTAAAGTGGGTCATGGGGCCTTTGTGTGGCAAGTTTGGTCTTGATTTGTCATTGGTGTGGGCCACAGTACTCTAAGGAAGTGAGTTAAGGAACTTAAAGTCCCATCATCCATGGTCCACCCTCCTTCAAACTGCACCAGGATGTAAAGTGGGGGGTGCGGGGCGTAATTCCAAAGTGTGGCCTAGGGTGCAAAAAGGTCTTAATCCGGGCCTGCAACTAAGCCTCTTTCTTACACAAAAGGGCTGGTGAAGTTTGTAGGTATCAAGAGCAGACTGCTCAAACTCTATAAAATAATAATCAAAGCCAACAAATGAGAGAAGTCAGAACCATATTTTATTTCTGAATAGACATAATTTAAATTGCCATCCCCTTTGAGAATGTAGGCATTAGCAGCACAGCCATGGAAAATCTGCTTTCAGAGGCCGAGGGAAAAGATTTTAAGACTTCCATTCCATTATTCCAAATCTTATGCAAGCCAAGGCTCCTACCTTTGTACGTTACCAAGAGTGAGATTAGCATGCCATGTTCGTCTTCAATCCCTAGACACCAGGATTAGACCAGAATCAAACCAGAGGTGTCCTGAGGTGCAACACGCGAGACTGTTGCAACAGGTAAGAATCACCACAGCAAAAATTCTAAATGAGAAAAAGTGGAAGAATTTGGAGATCCCAATATGCATCTTGAATATAGAGAAGCAGGATTTGTTATCATACACACCACTGACAAGAAAGTAGGAAGTCCAATTTTATCTCCCCCCCCCCCCCATGTAACCTGTGGATCTCTTTTTCTTTTTAGTGGTTGCATTGAGAGCATGCAACCACTTGTTGTTTACAGGTTGTGGCATAGTATAGTTTGTAGTGTGGTGTAGTAGTGGTTGGTGTGTATGATGTTATATGGATTGTATTGGCGGGGGGGGGGGGGTGTTGGTATTTTTTAGATACATTTTTATTTATTTTTGTTGTATAATTGAAAAAAACAAAAAGAGAAGAAAAGGGTAATCAGAAAGAAAAAACATACATAGAAAAGACTGTGTGACTTATCCCATCTTCTCAAACCCCGCTCCCTCTTACTCCACCATCATGAATCCATGACCCGAGGCCTCCGACACCACTTGATGTGGATCTCGTATCTAACAAGCATCTACTTTTATTTCTTATCTTAATAAATTCCTTTTGTGGCTACTTTCCAATCTACCTTTGTCTTCCTTTCCAGATAGCCAAATGCCAGCCTCCATTTATTTACACATTCTTCATTATTCCCTCCTCTAATACCATTTGTAAGGTGGCCATTTGGATATACTCTAGTACTTTCTCTCTCCAATCTTTAATAGTTAAGGCTATTAACTCTCCCTTCCAAGATTTTGCTATTGTTAGTCTTGCCGCAACAAAGCTGCATTGGGAATTTTTTCCATCTCCTACACTAATATTGTTTCTGAATAATCCTAAAAGGCACATTTCCAGGTCTTTCTTCACCTTTTGGGGTTATGATGTGCATGTGGATCGTTTTGCTATTGTGTGGGGCAGGGAATGTTTTTCCATCTCCTACACTAATATTGTTTCTGAATAATGTTGTGGTTTTGATATGTACATTTTAGTCAGTTAAAAAGAAATGTATTGAAGTGACAGGATCTGGGAAGGAAGGTGTGACGATTCAAAGTCCCGCTGACCACTTGACCACAGTGCAGGGTGGATCTTCCCTTAGAATCCCACCGCTGCCACCAATTTGTGGAGATTCGCCGCTGATAGCTAGCGATCTCACTTGAGGATCTTTTTACAATCACGCTGCCACCATAACAATCCTGGCTACCGATGTGAGGGGTTTATTTTGAGGCTTGTATGTGAAGGAACAACGAGGAGAGATGTTTATGTTAAATAACTGTAATGTTTATTTGAACAGTGTTTCGATGTACTGAGCTTAGGTGGTTACAG
Source organism: Anolis apletophallus (assembly GCA_030556195.1). NCBI lineage: Eukaryota > Metazoa > Chordata > Lepidosauria > Squamata > Anolidae > Anolis > Anolis apletophallus. The sequence continues at coordinate 204,785,416 of JARBWK010000003.1, forward strand.
CAACTTCAGATGAGGTACGGAACTTAAGGTTTCTTATTCTCTAAACACAATGTTTAGGTTGTATCTCTTCAAACACTATAACAACAATTTTATAGATATTCTGCCTCAATAGGCTTCCAATCTATATATCAGGTTAGCTTCCCAGCCTAACCTATAAACAGTGGTTCCTATAGGCTTCCTAAGCCTATACTGCCTCTCTGCAGTATCTAAAACCAGCCTTTTCTATTTCCCTCAGAAAAGACTCCAGCAACTCTCCCAGGTTGCTTCCAGCTAGTCCAACAGCTCTAACTGAAGAAATTCAAACTGGAAATTCTAAAAGCTAGTGTTAGGCTCCGCCTCCTGTTGCTATAGCAACGGAACTCCTCAGAGGCTGTGCACTGTAATAATTCCCTTTAACTCTTTGTGGCCTGTCTAACATTTAATCATCTAACACAATACAAATTTAATAATACAAACCACACATTTAACCATAAAATAAAGGTACACATAGTGACCTCATTACAGAAGGCTATCCTGGAATTCTTTCAATGTGGTAGTTTTCCATCACAGAAGAGTCTGAAGGAGGAGAAGAAGAAGAAGAAAGAAGAAGTAGAAAAGAAGTTCTGTATTGGGGTGAGCACAGAGGCATCTCAGGCAGAGAAATGCACTGTTTGCGGGTCCAGGGTGCTTGAAATTAAAGGAATAGTAATTATTGTCTTTTTAATGGAGCGGCCCAGCATGGCGGCTGGCCTTGAAGACGCTCCCCTGCGCCATGTGCTCCGATCCGACGGGGGAGCAGGACCCGGATGTAGTCCTCGGCCGGAAGTTCCGCCCTTGGAGGACTCTGCCCTCGTCGAGGACTCTACCCGGAAGCAGTGTGGCCCCCGGAAGAGAAGGTGCCGGCGCCGGACGTGGAAGCGCCGGGCAACATGTGCGCCGGGAGCAGCTCCCCTCCGAGAGGGTAGAGCCCCCACGCCCGCTACTGATCGGCTGAGGAGGTACCCTGTGCCGAGGACTGCCAGGCCTCTGAAGAGCTACCGAGCCAGGACCTTCTGGAGCTCCCGCTATGGACAGCTAGAGCTCCAAGCGGTGGAAAAACCAAACCCGGCCAACGTGAGGGCCGCGGTGGACTCTCTGCGGGTGTCCTGGAACACGCACTGTAGGCGACCACTGGGTGGTCTGCGGATGCTGTTTCCAACCCGTACCTCACTACCGGTGATCCTACTGGGGCCTCCCTGTCTGCCACCTTTTGATGGCGGGCTAGGGTCTTAGTCGGTCATCGCCGTCGGACTCCCTCCCTTCCCCCCTTCCCCCTCCCCCCCCCATTTGTATTTTCATTGCTGTAAATCGCCCGGAGCATCTCGGCTGGAGGGCGATTAACAAATATAAAGTGTTATGTTATGTCAAAGAAGCTGGCTTTGGCCCTGGTGCCCAATAACTGAACACACTGCAGAAGGGAGCATCCAGTTGGAAGCACAGAGAAATGGGTGCCAGGCCCGAGCCGGGGGGATAGAGCTATCTTCCTTCCTTCCTTCACGACTTAGAAAGGAGACTGCATTTAGGTCCTTCCTCCCCATCTTTGCAACTGGGATAGTGCAAATCTGTAAAGCCCCCATAAAAGATGGGAATGCAACCCTCCAGCCATGGCAAAGGCCTGCCTTTCTTTCTTCCGCCAGCCGTAGCCCCACAAAGGTACGGCATTGTTCAAGCCAAAGCAAATACCAGCACAGGCTTGTCTTGCTCCAACCCTCAGCCTGCAAACACAAAAGGGGGCAATTTATCAGCTCCAAAGGAAAACAACACCTGACAGAGTCCAAAGTACAGGCCATTCATTACATATCTAAAGGCTATTGATCAACAGCCTGTTTTAAAATTCAATAGGTTCAGGCTTAACTGATTTCCATGGCTCTTTGAATGTGTTTTGGACCCCCAAAGCATGTTCCAAATAGCGCTTTGTCACTGGTCTGCCAAGAGAGAAAAGTAATGCGAGGCATTAATAAAGCACCAGCAAACAAGCTGACATCTCTGGGGTGAAGTGGGCAAATCCACAGCACTGCCCACTGGAAATGGAAATGGGTTCAGAGCTGGAGAAATACCCCTGTGGGTGTTCACATGTGACGCTGGAAAGGGTTTCCGTCCACAATGCCAAGTCAAGGGACAGTCTCTCACAGTTTGGGTTGCAAGGAAGGGAAGCATCTGTCAAAAATAAGGCTGCAAGAATATATCCAGTAGTTGCATCAACACAATGATTAGCTCTGAAAACGTGCTTTGTGCCAAGAAATAAAGGCATGGTGCATGTTAAGTAGAGCAGTGTTTCCCAACCTTTTTTGAGCCGCGGCACATTTTTTACATTTACAAAATCCTGGGGCACACCACCAACCAAAATGACACAAAATGACACTCTAACGCAGTAATACATATAGTTAATGTGTTTTTAAATGTATTTATTTATTATTTATTTAATATTTGGTTTTATATTCCGCTCCTCCCTGCAGGCTCAGGGCGGATCACAACAGCAATAAAAGATACAATAAAACACAATAAAAACATACAATAAAATTCAGTAAGGACCCAATACACAGACAGAATGCCCGTAGCTTTTGGTTCCTAGCTCAGGTGATGACATACCAACTACAATTCTGGCTGACCAAATGCTAGCCTAAAGAGGGCAGTCTTACAGGCCCTTCGAAAAGGACCGAGTTCCCGAATTGCCCGGACGTGGCTGGGCAGTAGATTCCAGGTCGTAGGGGCCACAACTGAGAAGGCCCGCTGTCTTGTACTGGATAAATGGCAGGAGCGGGGTGATGGAACAACTAACAAATTCTGCTCCTCCGAGCGCAGTGATCTCGGGGAATATACGGGGTAAGGCGGTCCCTTAGGTACGCAGGCCCTAGACCATACAAGGCCTTAAAGGTTAAAACCAGCACCTTGAAAGCAATCCGGTACTCAATAGGCAGCCAGTGCAGTTGCCGAAGGATGGGAGTGATGTGCTCCCTTACTGGTGCTCCCACCAGCAAGCGAGCAGCGGCATTCTGCACCAGCTTGAGTTTCCGGATTGTCGACAAGGGAAGGCCAACGTAGAGGGCGTTACAGTAGTCCAGCCTCAAGATGACCGTCGCCTGGATCACCGCGGCCAGGTCTTCCCTGGACAGGTAGGGTTCCACACTCAGTGTGAAACCTGGGCCTGTTTCGATGAGCAGGAATGGCAGAAAGACACACTTCCCACACAGAACTCCCATAACCAAGAGAAAATACTATAAGAGTTTGGTGGGCATTGACCTTGGGTTTTGGAGTTGTAGTTCACCTATATCCAGAGAGCACTGTGGACTGAAACAATGTTGGCAAGGTGATTGAGAGGGCAGCAGCGGATCAGCTGCAGCAGTTCTTGGAAGACACAGCTGGACTTGATCCCTTCCAGTCCGGCTTCCGTATTGGGTACGGGACGGAGACCGTGCTTGTCGCCATTACAGACCAACTTCGCCGCCAGCTGGACCAGGGTGGATCGGCACTGCTCGTCTTGTTAGATCTGACGGCAGCTTTCGACACTGTAGATCACGCACTGTTAACCCACCGTTTAGCCGGCTCCGGGGTCGGGGACCGCCCTTAAATGGGTGGCCTCCTTCCTCCGGGACCGGGGACAACGTGTGGAGGGGGCGGGAGGTCTCTGGGAGATTCCCACTTGACTGTAGGGGTCCCCAGGGCCATCCTCTCCCCTTATTATTTAACGTGTACATGCCCCCCTGGCCCAGCTGGCCCGCGACTTTGGTCTGGAGTGTTATCAGTACGCTGATGACACCCAGCTTCTGCTGAGAATGGACGGCAGGCCGGACACCGTACCCGATTGTTTCCATCAGTGCCTAGAGGCCGTGACTGGTTGGCTGCGGGCTAGCCGGCTGAAGGTGAACCCGTCGAAGACGGAGATCTTGTGGCCTGGTCGACCTGGGCGGGATGAGTGCCGGTTGCCTACCCTGGGCGGCGAACGGCGTAGCCCGTCGCCTGTTGTTAAGAGCCTAGGTGTCCACCTGGACCCCCTGCTGACCAGGGAGACCCAGGTCTCCGCGGCCAGCAGGGCGTCATTTTTCCATCTACGACAGGCTAGGCGACTGGCACCCTACCTTTCCAGGGATGACCTGGCCACGGTGCTCCAAGCGACGGTCATCTCGAGATTAGACGACTGTAACGCCCTCTCGTTGGCCTTCCCTTGGCGACAGTTCGGAAACTCAAGCTAGTTCAGAATGCCGCTGCTCGCTTGCTGACGGAACGTCGGTAAGGGAGCACATCACGCCCATCCTCCGGCAGCTGCACTGGCTGCCTATTGAGTACCGAATTGCCTTCAAGGTGTTGGTGTTAACCTTTAAGGCTCTACACGGCCTAGGGCCTGCGTACCTGAGGACCGCCTTGCCCCATACATTCCCCTGAGATCACTACGTTCTGAGGAGTCGAATTTGCTCCTGATTCCATCGGTCCGCGCCTGTCACCTGTCTGCTACCAGGCAAAGGGCTTTCTCTGTGGCGGCTCGGTACTCTGGAACTCTCTCCCGGACGACGTCCGAGCTGCCACGGAGCTCATCCCGTTCCGCAGGGCTTGTAAGACCGCCCTGTTCAGACTGGCCTTCGGCTAGGCGAGTAAGCCGAATGTACTCATCTTAATAATAATAATACTTTATTATTTCTGAGTCGCCCTCCACCGAAGTGCTCCGGGCGACTTACAAAATAACAGTAAGACAACATAGTATGTACGACAAGGGGGAGAACTGGCGGGGGGGGATGGGAGGGGGGGGGGGGGGTGGAGGGGGTAGGGTAGTGTCAAAGAGGAGACAGTCAAGACACTACTCTGCCATCGAAGGAGGGCAGGCAAGGATGTCTCCACGTGAGCATCGATGCAGCCACTCCGGACGGGGTGGAGGCCGCCAACTTCCAGTCGGGGATCCGCGCTGGGAGGCCAGACCTGCCAGTGTAGTGTCTTTCCTGGTCACTGCTGAGGACTGGTATGGCCCCTGGAGCCTCAGCCGTTTGTAGCTGGAGCTCCAGAACGTCCTAGGTGAGAACGTCCTCCAAGGCCTCCTCTGTCCCACAGATTGTCGTCCCGCTGTGATCTGGTCGAAAGTTCTGGGTGCATCGCTCCGTCGATCTCCCCCAGCGAGGGGGCAGGGCTGGCCTCCGGACCCTAGTGGGCGATGTCCGGTGGGCACCATCCTTCCGTTTCCGCGACGGTTCCTCCTCTTCCTCTTCGGGGGCCTCGCTCCGGGTCTGTGCAGGATGCAGAGACTTCCGGGGGCGGGCCTTCCGAGGGTCGACTACTTCCGGGTGGCCATTCCTCCTGGGGCCCCAGCACATGGGTTGGCTGGGCGTCCTCAAGGCCACCCGCCATGTTGGGCCTCGCCTCCTCCAAGATGCTCCCAGCTCATCGCGGGCGGCGACGGCGGCGCTGGGCGTCCGGAGGGGGCCAAGATGGTCGAAATGTCGAAGTCATCCCGCGGTGAGTTCGCCATCGGGCGGCAGCAGCGGCGAGACCACCGGGCTCGCTGGACCGCGCCCCAGGGTCCCAGATGGCTTCCCGCTGAAGGTAGGCAACTGGACTGTGGGCCGTCCCGGTCGATCAGCGGCGTTCCCTCCCGAGGGCTCGCCTACTCCGCCAGCCAGCTCACTGCCGGCCTCCGGGTGGTCGTCTCAGGGTTCTCCCGGTCCGCACCCGTGCTCTCTCCAGGCAGGGTCACCGAAGGGTTCAAGACCGAGTTGGCTCCAGGGGTGGCCGGCGCGTCCTCGGTTGAGGGAGCGGACCTTTCCAGGCCCACCTCCGTGGGGGCGGTGGGGAAGTCCCACGACCTGTCCCATGTGAAGTCTTGATCCACGGGGCCTGTGGGAGGGGGGGGGCCCCGATGTAGCGACCAGGTTGCCGGATAAGACCGGGAATTGTGCCGTAGGGATCCCCATAGACTCCAGTAGGCCGCCAAATCTGTTCCCAAAGTCTTTGATTTGGTCCATGAGCCTCGCATATTCTTTGAATAGCTCAGCATACTCCAAGGGGTCTAGGTGGTTGGCGGGGAGGTCTCGACCCGCTAGCCTCGGCCTCCGAGGGGAACTGCTCCTTTGGGCCCCAAGAGTTTCATGGAACTGGGGTCTCCGGTCTGCTGGCTGCTCGGTCTTCAAGGGAGTCGACAGAGGTGATCTTCCAATGAATGATCTTCTGCCGAATTTCCTTAGGAAGCGGGCGCTGGCGGCCGTAATGGGTCGCACAACCCACCCCTCCTTGGTCCTCTTCGGCGTCTTCCATGAAGATCCTGGGAGCTCAGCCGCTTTACCCAGCCAAATTTGATTGTCCGGTGATTGTGGGTCACCAAAGATGATCCCAGAGGTGTGGCGATCTACTGCCTCGACCCTGGAGGAGGATCGGCAGGACCAGCCAACTGTGTCCGAAGAATCAGAAAGATCCTGCTGGAGCTCACCCGTAGGGAGCTGCACAGCGGTCGCCATCTTCCTAATCAGCACCCTGGTTCAGGGAATGCCATGGCATGCACATAATTTTAATCTCGGGACCTATTGTATTTTGTTTTATTGTATGTTTTATGTTGCATTTTATTGTATGGCGACATGGATGTACATGCCTGCCGAATTTTATGATGTTATCCGCCCCGAGCCTGCAGGGAGGGGCGGAATACAAGATGGAACAAATAAATAAATAAATAAATAAACTTGGCATGAATACCCAATATGCCCAAATGTGAACACAGATGGAGTTTAGGGGAAATAGACCTTGACATTTGGGAGTTAGAGTTTCTGGGATTTATAGTTAACACACAACCAAAGAGCATCCTGAACTCTTGCAACAATGGAATTGAACCAAACTTGGCATATTGAACTCTCATTACCAACAGAAAGTACTGAAAGGGTTTGCTTGGGAATTGACCTTGAGTTTGGAAGTTGTAGTTCACCTACACCCAGAGAGCACTGTGGACTCAAACAATGTTATGTTATGTTGTTTGTTTTCTATCCAGAATCACAATGTTGGAAGGAGGCTCACCACTTTAAGGTCCCTCAAACAGGCATGGGCAAACTTCGGCCCTCTGGGTGCTTTGGACTTCAACTCCCACCATTCCTAACAGCCTGAGGCCCTTTCCTGCTTAAGTGGCTGAGGGGGAAAGGAAAAGGGTCTGAGGCTGCTAGGAATGGTGGGAGTTGGAGTCCAAAACACCTGGAAGGTCCAAGTTTGCCCACGCCAGCTTTCGACAGAGACCTCTTCCTCCCCCTCCCCCTTCGTGCCCTTTCTTCCCCCTCCTGCCGAACACTTACTTTTTCTTCTCCACTCGGGCTCCCTTCTTCCCAGCCCCGCTCTGCTCGCTTTGCTCACGCTGCCGCTTCTGCCGCCATTTTGATCTGAGGGGGCAGCGCGAGTGTGTTCAGGAGGGGAGGAAGAGGGAAGAAGATGTGGGGCGAGTCTGCGCAGTGGCTCCCGCACGGGTCATGTCTTCCTCCCTCCCCCTCCCCCTCCCCCTCCTGAACACGCTCACGCTGGGAAGAAGGGAGCCCGAGTGGAGAAGAAAGAGTGTTCAGCAGGAGGGGGAAGAAAGGGGATTGGAGGTTCCAATTTTCCATGGCACACCTGATGATCGCTCACGGCACACTGGTTGAGAAACACTGACGTAGAGTACATGATGGCGTTCGTGCCTGAGAAATGCTAGCTGTGAAAGTTCACTAATATCCCCTTCAGAGGTATGCCTAAGCCATAGTTTAAGAGGTAGAGAATGGACTGTGGAGAGCATCAGGTGTTCAGACCTAACCCCCCCACTGCCACCCCTCCCCCTTACCTCTCTTTTTCATTCAGGAAAAAGAGGAGGAGAGTTAAAGCAGTTGCTTTCATTTTTGAACAAACCATAGTTTTTTCTTACACCCAGACTCAGGGAACGGTGGTTTGGTTAAAACAAACCAAGATGTCAACGTTGAGTTGGAAACAAGTTTGGGTGTCATAGAAAAATGTGATTTTCAAAATAGCATTTGCTCGTTTCCCATTCTTCTCTTTTCTAATAAAAAGAAATATAAAGTAAAATAATAAAAATAAAATAATATGCAAGCAAAGTGTGCAAAATGATCACGGCACATTTCTGATCACATGCATCATGGTTTCGATCATGGATTGGAATCATATGATCATCTAGATATGCTGTAAATTGTGCTGAGCCAATTAGAAAGGACGGTATACAAATCGGAAATAATAAATAAATAAATAAATAGATGTCATTGGGCTGCACTGCCCAAAGTTTCTCATCATCAGCTCTGCTGCCTAGGAATATTGGGAATTATAATTTAGCAGCATCTGGGTGGTCTCAATGATTTCTAGGCCTTAGATGATTATTTGAATGCGGCCAATCACAAGAGTTAATACATAATAATGGATTATAATTCCTCTTGCTATGGTTTGAACTTATCAATATGCAGGTTGTTCAAGACCACAGCCTCAAATAGTTGCCTTTTAAAGCTCAAATGGGTTGTTCTAAATTGCTAAGGATGTTTTTTGGTAATCCAGAACCTTCTTGGTGTGCCATGAAAAATCATCTATTTGAAGTAGTCTAAAGACTTCATCATACGTGTCTTCGCAAGTGTCCTAGAATGCTTACGGCACTCTTGATCCACGGAGCCCCACACCGCCCATCACACGATGCACACTAACTTCCAGAGGGGCTCCGTCAATCAACTGTGGCACAAGCGTCCTATGACGCTTCACCCACAACACGGGAGGCTTCTCATGTTCCCGGCTGCCTCACAGATTCACAACAGGGGCTGACGTATCACCCTGCACACTTTCATCAATGTGATTAGGTGCTTATGCTGAATTAAAGCCGTTTGCATTAATAAAGGATGGTGGCCATAAGTCAAACTGAGCTGAGACTGAAAATAAACTGAAAATCACTAAGATAACCACTGTTTTCTGTCCCAGAAATAACTCCATGATCGAATCATGGCCATTTGAATGTATACTAGAATTAGGAAAGTGTATCTTGGTAATTGAGAGACACTATGGAGTAATGGTTTGAGCACTGGGCTATGACTTTGGATATAAGGGTTGAATTTACTGTTTGATATGGCATGGTTGATGTCTTTAGGTTTGACATAAGTCAGGATTAACTTCAAGGCACACAACGAACTAAGTTTTGTAATTGCAGACAATGTTCTCTCCTCCTGCCCCCCCCCCCAATTTCCAAACCACCAGCTCATTCTGTAGTTCATCATTTATCTATTTGATGCTCCAATTCAATTTGTAAAGGCTTGTTCACAATGTCATAATAATAGAGGCCGAAGGGGGATGAACTCTGAGCAGCATAGTACCCATTTGTTTTGGCATGCCTTTGGTTCATCTTTTTACTCTTTGCCCCACATACTCTTACACACACAACCCTGTGTGGTGTGCATAAGTGCTCCACTCCAGGCCAAGGTGATAGGGGGAGGAAGGGGGAAAATAAGACAACCCATGTGTTGCAAACTGCATAGTTCTATGCTTTTGATCTCTTCCGCCTTTAAGAACATAAGAACATAAGAAGAGCCATGCTGAATCGGGCCTCAGCCCATCTAGTCCAGCATTCTGTGTCACACAGTGGCCCACTAGTTGTACACGGGGATCTCTAGCAGAAAGGAGGGCAAAACCCTCACCTGCTCCCGACCCCCCACAACCAGTACCCGGGGAAAATCCTGCCTGCCTCCATCAACACAGAGGTGGCACTTGGATGTCCATTTCAGTAGCTACTGATTCCCTTGGTCTCCATGAATCTGTCTAATCCTGCCTTGAAGCTGTCCAGGCTGACAGCTGTCACAACCTCCTCTGGAAGTGAGTTCCATAACCCAATGACCCTCTGGGTGAAGAAATATTTCCCTTTATTAGTCCTAACTTTCCTACCTTGGAGCTTTAGGGAGTGCCCCCTAGTCCTAGTGTTGTGTGACAGAGAAAATATTTTTTCTTTGTTCACCTTTTCTATCCCATGCATGATTTTATACACTTCGATCAAGTCACCTCTTAAACGCCGTCTTTCAAGGCTGAAAAGACCAAGGCGTTGCAACCTGATTTCATAAAGGGAGCCGCTCCATCCCTTGGATCATTCTTGTTGCCCTTTTCTGTACCTTTTCCAGTTCCGTTATATCCTTTTTTGAGGTGCGGTGACCAGAATTGTACACAGTACTCCAGATGTGGCCTCACCATAGATTTGTAGAGAGGCAATACAACATTTGCCGACCTATTTTTCGATTCCCTTCCTGATCATGCCAAGCATAGAATTTGCTTTTTTCGCTGCTGCAGCGCACTGGGTTGACATCTTCATTGAGCTGTCCACCAAAACCCCAAGATCCCTTTCCTGGTTTGTCTCAGAAAGCTTTGACCCCATCAGTTGATAAGTGTATTTGGGGTTCTTTGCCCCGATGTGCATGACTTTACACTTGTTTAGGTTAAAATGCATTTGCCACTTTGTTGCCCATTCACTCAATTTCGAGAGATCTTTCTGGAGCTCTTTACAATCAGTTTCATTTTTAACTACCCTGAACAATTTAGTGTCGTCTGCAAACTTTGCTACCTCAGAATTCACTCCTACGTCCAGATCATTAATGAATAAATTAAAAAGTAACGGACCCAAAACTGAACCTTGGGGTACGCCACTTCTCACCTCTTTCCACCCAGAGAAGTGTCCATTTATTACCACCCTTTGTTTCCTACAGTTTAGCCAGGTTCCAATCCAGGACAAGACCTGTCCTCTGATTCCATGGCTAAAGAGCTTATTTAGGAGCCTTTGGTGAGGACTTTGTCAAAAGCCTTTTGAAAGTCAAGGTAAACAATATCGACTGGGTCCCTTTATCTATGTGTTTATTTACACCCTCAAAGAATTCTATCAAGTTAGTAAGACATGATTTGCCTTTGCAGAAACCATGTTGATTTTCCTTCAGCAATGCCTGTTCTTCTATGTGCTTCGTAATTTTTCTTTAATAATGGTTTCCATCACTTTGCCTGGAACTGAGGTTAGACTAACTGGCCTATAATTTCCTGGATCACCCCTGGATCCTTTCTTGAAGATCGGAGTTACATTTGCCTCCCTCCAGTCCTCGGGTACAGTGCCTGATCTTAGAGAAAGGTTATATATTTTGGCTAGAATTTCAGCAATTTCACACTTGAGTTCCTTAAGAACTCTGGGGTGGATGCCATCTGGCCCTGGTGATTTGTTGACATTTAGTTTAGTAAGGCATGTGAGAACATCTTCCTTGTTTATCTCTATCTGGTTTAATTCATTTAATTCCCTCCCTGAAAAAACTGACTCAGCTGCAGGCATATGTTGTCTGTCCTCCTGTGTGAAAACGGAGGCAAAGAAGTCGTTTAGCCGCTCAGCAATCTCCTTGTCTTCACTTATCGTCCCTTTCTTACCATTTTCGTCAAGTGGCCCAACTGCTTTTCTAGTTGGGTTCCTGCTTCTGATGTACTTAAAGAAGTTTTTGCTATTTTTTTTAATGTTCTTAGCTATATGTGCCTCAAAATCTCTCTTGGCTTTCCTGACGGTTGCTTTGCATTTAGTTTGCCAGAGCCTTTGCTTTCCTATGCAACACGAAGCCTACTTTCCTAGAAGGATCAAACTCAACTCACGCAGAGAAAGGCCACACAAAGTTCTTTATGCCACCGAGGCCCTGAAGCAGTGGGTTTACCTGCAGGAAGAGAGAGAGAGAGAGAGAGAGAGAGAGAGAAACAAGATCCCAGCAATGAAGTCACGATTGGGGAAGTCCCTCTGGGCTCCAATTAGGCTGAAGGGGGTCATTGAGTAGAGGAGGAAGGCGAGTCGGCTCAGTCTGCACTCATCCCCGACAAGAAAGTCCTACAGAAGGGAAGCAGATGAGTCCCTCTCCTTTTTCCAGGCCTAGTGCTCAAAATAAACTCAAGATGTCTGTGGCTATTGGCTCAGGAGCTAAAGTGTGTGCATGGATAAAGGAAGAAAAGGATCTATGTAATTATTCACTACTAGGATTTTTAAATAGTCACAAAGCCCCATCTGGAAGGATAAAGGGTGAAGGACTTGTGCTATTTTCTCCTAGTATTTCAAAAATATGTCTTAGTATTTTGCCGTAGTACCTTCTGGTACAGAGCACACTGTTTTCTGTACAAGAAATATGTTTTCAGTGTAATTGCGGGGGGGGGGGGGGAGATGGTGTGGGGCGAAAGAGTACCTCTCCCCTCCCCACCCCCACAGAATAATTTCTCCTCCTACATCAGGCAAATTGTCAACTATCAAGTTGACTTCAGTCACCCTATGAATGAGAGATCCTCAAGTCCCATGTTATCAACAACTCTGTTCAGGTCTTGCAAACATAGGACAATGGCTTCCTTCATTGAGTCTATTCACCTGTAATGTGATCTTCCTCTTCTCTCTCTGCATTATTGTCTCTTCTTATGAGTCATGCCTTCTTTGTACAAAAGTCTGTCTAGTAATTTTGGCTCGTAGGAAGAGTTCACTCTGGATTGGCTCTTGGATGCATTTATTAGTCATCTTGATAATCCATGGTACTTTACGTCTCCTCTTCGGCACCACATTTTGAAGGGGTTGGTTCCTATCACCTTTATTCACTGTCCAGATTGCACAACCATGCAGTGAATATTTGTTATTCATTGTAACAATGAAAGAGCCAAGGATTCACGCATTTATTTATTTACATCATTTATATTCCGCCCTCCTCACCCCACAGGGGACTCAGGGCAGATTGCAATGTACACATATAGGCAAACATTCAATGCCATAGACACACAACATATAGACAGACACTCAAGAGGCTGTCCAACATTCCAGCTTCTGGCCACCAGGGGAGCTGTTGCATTCCTTCATTCTTTGCATTACTTCCTGGAGATTTTTATGGCCTTGTAAATCAATTAAACAGACAGCAACCAGATTTAAAGTGGATCCATGCTCTAGTAGTGTGATGAGGTCCTATGTGTTAGACAGAAAGTATTTTTGGTACACCCACTTCTCTCCAGCATTTCGGCCTGCTCACCACAAGAAGATGGGAACTGGCAACAGTGGATCTCAGGCCAAGTTTTTTTCCTCCATCACCTGCTATCTGACCTTTTAAACTAGAGATACCAAGAATGAACTTGGGATCTTCTGAAGCAAAGGAATATGTTCTTTTAGTCACACTCCTTGTTGCACTTCAGACAAGGAGCACCCCCCCCCCCCAGTTCACACACACACAACAGACAGTCTGAATAATAGGCGTTTATTGAAACAAAACTAGTGTCCAACAAAAGGGTTAAAAGAAGATCAATTGTAGAATGTATCCAAGGTAAAATCACACAGTTCAATTAGTCCCAAAATCCAAAAGGCAAAAGTAGAAAGCTTGATGCAAATCCCATGAATAATACAAGGCAGCTTTAGAAGCAAAAATGTGCACAGAGGCCTAGGCAAAATCAAGAGCTTGGAGACAAGAATAACTTGGCATGGTATTCTGAACGAAGCCTGGAAACTGAAGACAATTTCCCTAGCAATCTAATATAAAGACAAATCAGTTTCGGTTTGCAAACCGACTGCTGTGTCAGAGGCTGGCAGCCTGCCTAGATTCCCGAATGCTATCTCGGCGGTTGAATGTAAGCTCGCTAAGATTCCCAGGTGTCCCATTATCAACATCAAGGCCTTCAGAGTCCTGAACACAAGAATTCTCATCTAATGAAGCCCTGGGAAGAGAACTATTCCCAGGAAAGCAAGCCTCGTCTGAAAGGTCACTTTGCATCTCAGAGTTCTCACTAAGCATCCCATCATCAGCATTGGCAGGAACATTCCCATCATCAGCTGTTTCAGAAATATTCCCATCATCCCTAGCATGCACATGAGCACCAGGCTGAAACACCACACTCCTCTTCCATAATGAATGAACTTTATGAAATCCTATAGATTTATATTATGAAATATGTCCTATTGACTAAGGACAAGGTGGGAAACGTTTGGCCCTCGGGACTGTTTTTGTGATTCTTAATTCTTCCTGATTTCCCAGATCCCCCTTTTTTTACAAAAGAAAAAGGAAGTGTTTTTTTCTGGGAATCTCCAAGAGCACCGATTAACATTTCTCAATCATCGATTTTTCAAAATCAAAAATGGATTTCGCAACACTTCCAGATATATTTTGGCCCGCCAGAGTTCCCCATCACTGAACTAAACATTGAAGGTGCACCTACTACCGTAGAAGTAAGGCAGTTTGACACCATTTTAACAACCATGGCTCAATGCTTTGGAAGCCTAGAATTTGTAGTTTGGTGAGGCACCAGCACTATTTGGCAGATAAAACTAATTACCTTCCAACCCCTGAAATAACGAGACAGACAACAGTAATTGGATTAAATTAGGGCAACTTTTATTTATTTTAAAGTTACCGATTTAAGTTTAACCTCACTAAACTCAGGTGTCAAGGGAACAAGGTGTGGCCAAGCCGAGGTATCGTCTGCGAGTGAACGACCCCTCGGCAACACTGGGAAACTCTCCTGAGTCCCCAGCAACAGAAAACTCGGCAACCTTTCAAGGAAAACACAAGAAAACCTCTCTGGAAATACTTAACCGGCTCTCAAAATTTCTGGACCAATGGCATCCCCCTCAGCCTGAACAGATGTCCACCTGAGTGTACTTGTGCACTGGCCCAAACAACTTTGAAGAGTGCATGAGTGAATATGGGTCTATGGATTACCCTAAACTATTTACGCTGTCCTATTTATAGAACCGCCATCCCAGAAAGTCCCAGTAACAGTACAGGGTAGGCAAAAAAACCCCTCCTATTTATTATTATTATTATTTCTTTCGTAGAAGGGGAAAAAAATCCTACCCGGCCCCTAAGGCGACCACTATACTGTAACCGGGCGGGAGTGGTGGGTCAGCACCTCAAACAGGAATGGAGCAGGAGGCTGCCCCAAAATAGGCAGCCTCCGCCCCCTCCCAGAACATAAGAACATAAGAACATAAGAAGAGCCATGCTGAATCGGACCTCAGCCCATCTAGTCCAGCATTCTGTATCACACAGTGGCCCACCAGTTGTACACGGGGATCTCGAGCAGAAGGGAGGGCAAAACCCTGACCTGCTCCCGACCCCCCACAACCAGTACCCAGGGAAATCGTGCCTACCTCAACCAACTCCGAGGTGGCACTTGAATGTCCTTTTCAGTAACTACCGATACACTTGGTATCCATGAACCTGTCTAATCCTGCCTTGAAGTTGTCCAGGCTGACAGCTGTCACAACCTCTTCTGGAAGTGAGTTCCATAACCCAATGACCCTCTGGGTGAAGAAATATTTCCCTTTATTAGTCCTAATTTTCCTACCTTGGAGCTTCAGGAGTGCCCTCTAGTCCTAGTGTTTTGTGACAAAGAAAATAATTTTCTTTATTCACCTTTTCTATCCCATGCATGATTTTATACACTTCGATCAAGTCACCTCTTAAACGCCGTCTTTCAAGGCTGAAAAGACCAAGGCGTTGCAACCTGGTTTCATAAGGGAGCCGCTCCATCCCTTGGATCATTCTTGTTGCCCTTCTTTGTACCTTTTCCAGTTCCGTTATATCCTTCTTAAGGTGCGGAGACCAGAATTGTACACAGTACTCCAAATGTGGCCTTACCATAGATTTGTAGAGAGGTAATACAACATTTGCTGACCTATTTTCGATTCCCTTCCTGATCATGCCAAGCATAGAATTTGCTTTTTCACTGCTGCAGCGCACTGGGTTGACATCTTCATTGAGCTGTCCACCAAAACCCCAAGATCCCTTTCCTGGTTTGTCTCAAGAAAGCTTTGACCCCATCAGTTGATAAGTGTATTTGGGGTTCTTTGCCCCGATGTGCATGACTTTACACTTGTTTAGGTTAAAATGCATTTGCCACTTTGTTGCCCATTCACTCAATTTCGAGAGATCTTTCTGGAGCTCTTTACATCCCTGAGTCCATGGCTGAAGAGCTTGTTTAGGAGCCTTTGGTGAGGACTTTGTCAAAAGCCTTTTGAAAGTCAAGGTAAACAATATCGACTGGGTCCCCTTTATCTATGTGTTTATTTACACCCTCAAAGAATTCTAACAAGTTAGTAAGACATGATTTGCCTTTGCAGAAACCATGTTGATTTTCTTTCAGCAATGCCTGTTCTTCTATGTGCCTAGTAATTTTTTTCTTTAATAATGGTTTCCATCATTTTGCCTGGAACTGAGGTTAAACTGACTGGTCTATAATTTCCTGGATCACCTCTGGATCCTTTCTTGAAGATCGGTGTTACATTTGCCTCCCTCCAGTCCTCGGGTACAGTGCCTGATCTTAGAGAAAGGTTATATATCTTAGCTAGAAGTTCAGCAATTTCACACTTGAGTTCCTTAAGAACTCTGGGGTGGATGCCGTCTGGACCTGGTGATTTGTTGACATTTAGTTTAGTAAGGCATATGAGAACATCCTCCTTGTTTATCTCTATCTGTTTTAATTCTTTTAATTCCCTCCTGAAAAAACTGACTCAGCTGAAGGCATATGTTGTCTGTCCTCCTGTGTGAAAACGGAGGCAAAGAAGTCATTTAGCCGCTCAGCAATCTCTTTGTCTTCGCTGATTTTCCCTTTCTGGCCATTGTCACGAGTGGCCCAACTGCTTTTCTAGTTGGGTTCCTGCTTCTGATGTACTTAAAGAAGTTTTTGTTGTTTTTTTTAATATTCTTTGCTATGTGTGCCTCAAAATCTCTCTTGGCTTTCCTGACTGTTGCTTTGCATTTAGTTTGCCAGAGCTTGTGTTCCTTTCTGTTCTCCTCGGTAGGAAGAGCCTTCCATTTCTTAAATGAGTTTTTCTTTTTTCCAATCATGTCTTTTACTTCATTTGTAAGCCATACTGGTGTCCTTTTGGACTTTCCATGCCTCTTTCTTTTTATTGGAATGCATTTTAGTTCGGCCTGTTTTAAGGTATTTTTAAACAGTTTCCAAGCATTTTGGAGGGATTTGATTTTTTTTTTTACTGCTCCTTTTAGTTTGTTCTTTACAATTTTTCTCATTTTGGTGAAATTCCTTTGTGAAAATTTAAGGTCTCTGTGTTAGTTTTTACTGACAGTTTGCTATCAAACTTAAGTTGAAGGTTATTGTGTTGTGGTCACTGGTACCTATGGGCTCAGTTACAAGGACATCTTGAACGAGATCTTGTTCATTAGTTAGCACCAAGTCCAGGATCCCCTTTCCCTGGTTGGTTCCATGACCATCTGCTCAAGGGAATAATCAGCTAGCATGTCGAGGAACCTTGTCTCTCTTTCATCGTAGAACAAGAATTTGGCCAATCTATTCGGGGGATAGTTGAAGTCCCCCATTATGACTAATGTATTTCTTTTTGAGGCTTGTTTAACTTCATTTTCCAGATAGCAGTCTGCCTCTGGAGTTTGGTTGGGAGGGCGATAGCAGATCCCTAGTGATAGATTAGTTTTTGTCCTGGGACTTTTATCCACAATGTTTCTGTAGGTGAGTTTGAAATTTCTTGAAGTTCTAATTCATGAGATTCTAGCTCCTCATTTATGTACAGGGCCACACCGCCACCATTTTTCCCTCTCCTGTCTTTCCTGTACAGTTTATAACCTGGAATCTTTGTGTCCCATTTGTTTTCCTCCGTCCACCAGGTTTCTGTTATGCCAATATTATCAATATTTTTTCCTTTGCCAAATATTCCAACTCCCCTATTTTTGTTCGAAGGCTTCTAGCGTTTGCGTACAGACATTTATATTTATTTCTCTGGTGCACTTTCAACTTTGGCTGTTTGTGAAGAAGATTCCCAAGGAACCAATAGTCTCCCTTCGTGCGAGGAGGTAATAACCTTTCCCCGCCCACTGCGTAGGCAGGGAAAGGGCAAGATCTTCTGAAACTAATCTGGACCAGAGGTCCCTTCTACACTGCAATATAATCCAGATTATCAAAACTTCAAATTGTGCCGGAAACAAAATGAGAGCCAGCTGAGCTGTTTCAAGAAGGGAGTTGTGCGATCCCTGTGGTCAGCTTTCCTCCTCGTGAGGAATTCCTTATAGCCAGAAGAAACATGTTTTGGACCACTTTCACATATTTTGAACTATCTTCCCATTCCTAGTAAGAGGTCCCTTTCACTCTTCATAAAACTATGGTTCCCAGAATTCCTTGGAGAGAAGCTAATGGCTGTGAAACCACTTTGAATCAGTAGCATGGCAAACGCTATTAGTCAACAAAGAACAGCGAGGGAGAAACTATTTTCCTGATATTAATTAATTCTACAAATTTTACTGTGGCAAAATTGTAGGTTACTGATAATGTCCATTTTTTGACTAGTGTGACTTAACACACTGCCAGCATGCATGGTCACATCTCTTGGATAGGCAACGCGTATTTAGCTGCATAGCTGGAACAGAGTGCATGACACATCGGGACACGGAAAGTACACCTGCAGCTGGTTGTTTCTGTATTTATTGCTGCCTGACAGCAGTCATGAATGGCAAATGGCATGTTTGTGTTTGGGCTTGGAGATTATGTTTATTTTTTTCATCATTTAAAAATAAAGTGGGGCCTATGCACCTGGCATTAATTATAGGTTTTAAATGGCGGCAAGCCCCCCTTCCTGAAATGCTGGGGGGGGGGAACAGAGCATATTCTCTGGGCTTAGTAGGCAGGAAAGAAATCGTTAGCCAACCACAACTTTCACTGGAAAACCTGACAGGAAAAGCCCATATTACATTACGGTTTAATTTGTAACCACATCCAGTCATCCTTCTACACTCCTTAGTGCCATAACTCCTTCGGGCCGCAATGAATATGTTTTATGCTCTGCATTTTACCTTGTGTTCCAAACAAATTACGAGTTCTAGATCCAGTATTCACAGCCATAATAATAATAATAATAATAATAATAATACTTCAAACTTGTATACCGCCACTCCCCGAAGGCTCGGAGTGGTTTACATCAATTGAGGTACAAAATGGGGAAAGGGGGTAGGGAAAGGGGAAGGGGAAAGAGTCCAAAGACGATGGCCAACTAAGGTGCCATCCTGCCATCAAAGGGTGGCAGGCGGGGAGACCCCAGGAGGATCGCCGGTACCCAGGTAAAAACAGAGGACGGCGTCTGTGTTGGATGGTCCGGCACATTCGTAAAGTGTCCACATCGGCCGCACCGGCCCTCGCAGTGGCCGGATTTACTGGTCGAAGTTCTGGCTGTCTATGACGAGAGCTCCAAAAAGTCCTAAATCGAAAGGACTTCTGAGGCCCTACCACCTTCGGTGGGGGTCGTCTCTTCTCCAGCGGAATGGTGGGAGGCCCAGCTCTGGGGGCTCGACCTTCTCGAGAGGGAGCCACTCCAGCTGCGGGCTCTGTCCTGCTCTTCTGCCTCTGGCGCCGCCGCCTCCTCTTCCGAGGGTCTTGTTGCTTCCGGGGCGGGTCCACGTTGGGAGCCAGGTCCTCCAAGGGTGGGACTTCCGGTGGGTGGCAGCTTCCGGGTCCCGTTCCTCTTCCGGATCCAGGCACGTGGTCCTCATTAGGGGCAAGATCCTCCAAGGGCGGGACTTCTGGTAGGCGACTGCTTCCGGGTCCTGCTCCTTCTTCATGCCCAAGCACATGGTGTAGGAGGGCGTCCTCAAGGCCAGCCGCCATGCTGGGCCACTCCATCTCCAGTTGGCTCCCCCAGCTTCTCGCGGCGCGGCGCCGACGGAAGAGCCAGGATGGCCGAAATATCCAGATCAGCTGCCGATGGGTCAGCCAAAGACAGTGGACCCTCCAGACTCGTCTGGAGGTCTCTGGTTGTCTCCTCGGCTGAAGGTAGGCAGCGGGTTTCTAGTCGATGGGTTAGTTGGTCAGGGTGCTGTGCCTGGTCCGTTGTTGCCAGCATCCGCCCAGATGACTCCACCATCCTCGGAGGGTTTTCGACGGTGGTGGATGGTCCGCCTTCGAGGCTGAGGGCTAGTCCCTCTTGGTCTAGTCTCAAGCTCTCGGTGGGAAAATCCCACGAGTTGTCCCAGGCGAAGTCTGGGTCCAGAGGGGGTTCTTGTTGAAGTCCTTGTTGGGGACTGGTCCGACTTCTGGAGTTGCAGTCCGGGAGTGGGACCTGAGGGACATGGGGGCACCTATCGACGACCAGACAAAGGTCTTTTTCTGTGGCGGCACCAGGGCTCTGGAATGCCCTCCCGGAGAGTGCCCGAGCCATTTCGAATTGGGCCCATTTCGAGGGCATGTTAGACAGCCCTTTTTGGGTTGGCCTTCAATTAGGTGCTCGGGGTGATAACTCAGATGTATGTCCTCTTAACCCACGCTTTGACTTTTGTAACTGTTTTAGTGTGGCTTTGTTTGGTTATGTTCTTATTGATTGTAATCGGCCGCATGCCGTTGTTACGCCGTGCCGTCCTGTATTTTTGATGTGATCCGCCCCGAGCCTGCTGGGAGGAGCGGAATATAAAAGTGAACTATAAATAAATAAATAAATAAATAAATATGATACATTTCAAAGCGTAATTCAAAATGCTTCCAGGTACCTGCCTCAGGTGTTGATCTCTGCCAGAGCATGTCACTTGCCTCTCCCACATCCCACCAGCCTCAAAGTATATATATACAACAGGTAGCTGCGGAGGTTTGGTTCTAGCCCCCATGGATAGCAAAATCCGTGGATGTTCAAGTCCCATCATATGCAATGGCCTAATAAATGATGTCCCCTATATAAAATGACAAAATCAAGAGTTGCTTTTTAAATTGGGACAGGGGAAGTTGTCACTGCACGTCTAAAGGAATCACTACAATTATTTATTTGTTTATTTGTTTATTTAATTTCATTTCTACCCATTCTTTCTTGACCCGAGTGAGGACTCAGGGCGGCTTACAAATTCAATGGCACACAGGTAACAATGAAACACATCTCATAAAATATTTATTTATTTATGTATTTATTGGACTTCTTAGCCGCCACTCCCAAGTGGCTCGGGGCGGCTAACAGGTTACAAGAGCAAATAAGCAACGGTAGTGCATAAAAATATAAAACCACAACAATAAAACAATTAAAACAATTAAAAGATTGCATAAAACAACAGTGTTACTCGACTAACAGTGTGTTTCGACTAACTCAGTTGGAAAGCCTGCCGGAATAGCCAGGTTTTACACGCTTTCCGGAAGGCCAGGAGGTGACGAAGTGACCTGGTCTCTGGTGGCAGGGAATTCCAAAGCGTGGGGGCAATGATGGAAAATGCCCTTTTCCTTGTAGGCGTGAGATGGTAAGCTTTGGCGCTTGGAACGAGAAGAAGATCCTGATCTTCGGATCTCAGTGATCTTGTGGGACAATATGGGGTGAGGTGGTCCCTCAGGTACACTGGCCCCAGACCATACAAGGCCTTGAAAGTCAAGACTAACACGTTGAAAGTGATCCGGAATTCAATAGGTAGCCAGTGCAATTCCCGCCACACAGGTGTAATACAGTAGCCCACCAGAGTGCCCGTGAGCAGCCGAGCTGCGGCGTTTTGCACTAGCTTAAGTTTCCGGGTCATTGACAGAGGCAAGCCGATGTAAAGAGCGTTAAAGTAGTCTAGTCTTGAGATGACCGTCGCTTGGATCACCGTGGCTAGATCGCAACGGGACAGGTAGGGGGCCAGCCTCCGAGCCTGGCGAAGATGGAAACACGCAACTCGGCTGGCCATGGAGACCTGGGTCTCCATGGAGAGCTGAGTGTCCAAATGGACTCCGAGGCTTTTTACTGAAGACGACGGGCATAACGCCGCGCCGTCCAGAGTCGGAAGCTGGAGTTCCCCACCGCCCGGGCGAGCCAGCCAAAGGATCTCCATCTTCTCTGGATTCACCTTCAACATACTGGCTCGCAGACATCCTCAAGGCAAAGGTGGAAATTATCGGGAACGGAGTCGGGTCGGTCCTCCATCCTCAGAATGAGCTGAGTGTCATCAGCGTACCGATGACACTCAAGCCCAAAGCTGCGCACCAGCTAGGCAAGTGGTTGCATATAGATGTTAAATATAAACAATCTAAGCATATTATAAACAATTAAAACGTATGCCAATCTATCAAACAGATTAAAAACCACATATAAAATTCCAAGTCATGAAATTATGGGTACAACAGATACGAAATTCAAAAAAAATACGAAATTCAATATGTCTTGTGACAGACCTAAAGGTATAGATTTCTGACAATATTGTAAAGAAAATCAACATACCTCTGTACCTTTAATAATTCTGTGGAAGAGTACAGTGGCTTCTCATATAGCTTTACAGGCTGACATCCAATATCAGGAATTCTGAAATCCACGTTACCCCAAAAGCATCCACAAGGGTGACTGAGTTAGTGATAGCTTCGTTTTCTGATGGGTTCATGTACACAAACTTTGTTTCATACAGAAAAAATTGTATATATTTACATTCAGGCTATGTGTATAAGGTATATTGAAGCATCAATGAATTTTGTGTTTAGTCTTGGCTCCCATCGCCAAGAGATCTCATTGCATACCTATATGGAAAGACATGTATTCCAAAACCTGAAATCCAAAATACTTCTGATCTCAAACATTTCAAATAAGGGATAGTTGATCTCCAATCCCCCTTACAAAGCTATTTAAGACACAGGACTCCCCACTTGCTTCCGATCTCCCCACTTATTTTGCACTTCTCTCCATTGCTTGCCAATCTTTGTGTCAAAGCCCTGAATACACTGACAACACCACTAGTTTATAATTATAAATAGATCCCCAGAGTAAAACAGAAGATCCCACCTGCTCATTGGGCCTGTCTACAATGGCCAGAAACCCTAAATCGAGTGAGAAGTCGCTCATGGATGTCCACGTGACATTCGAGGACTTCTGGGCTATAACACAGAGAAAAACTGCTTAATCCAATTTTACTCCATGCTAGCAGATGCCAGGGAATGGCCTGGAGTTTCCCATAGAGCGGCCCTGCACTTTGGGATTGATGTGAACTGTTGAGCTAGTCTAGCTGTCCATGCAGCCCGGTGCACCATCCCCCTTCCCTGCACTCCATAGTGCAGGGAAGGGAATTACCTGGACTGTTTTTTGGTGACAGGATCAGCAAGCCACTGGGCTCTAGAGAGCTCTTGGCCATTTTATTCCCCCGAGATCACTACGTTCGGAGGAACTGAATTTGCTCCTGGTGCCATCAATCCGCTCCTGCCACTTATCGACTACTAGGCAAAGAGTCTTCTCTGTGGCAGCCCCGGTGTTGTGGAACTCCCTCCCAGACGACACCCGGGCCATCCCAGAGCTCATCCCGTTTCGTAGGGCCTGTAAGACCGCCCTTTTCAGACTAGCCTTTAACTAGGCAATCTAGCCTGGTGTAATTCCCCTATGTAAGCGATACCTCTGGTCCAAGGAAATGCTATTGTGTTTTATCTTGTGCCTCGGGATGTGACGCGTGATTTTATGTTTATGTTTTATTGTATGGCTACATAGTTGATATATGTTGGCCTATTTTATATGTTGTTATCCGCCCCGAGCCTGCAGGGAGGAGCGGAATACAAGACCGAACAATAAATAAATAATGAATAAATAAATATTACCAGTAACTTTGGCTGACATGACATAGGCATTCATGCAACCTGTGGAATAGAGAGGAATGGCCTCCCTTTCCCAGGAAGCACGCGTGGCTTTGCAGATGTAGCCAAAGGCACTTGGTGACTGCAAGGAGTTCTCTGACGCTCCCTGGCCACACCTGTGGCATCAAATAACAGTAAAGGTAAGGGTTGAACTGGGTTTGGGAGCAGGGCATGTGAACCGCCCTGAGTCCCCTTTGGGGTTGGTTGAGAAGGGTGGTATACAAATATTTATTTATTTATTTATCTATTCAAACTTCTATACCGCCACTCCCCGAGGGCTCGGAGCAGTTTAAAAAAGCTTGACATAGACAGTCAACCACAAATAAAAATAATAACAACAGAAGGGAGAGGAGGGAGGAAGGGAGGGGACACGGGGGGATAGGGAAGGCAGGGTGAGGGCAACTCAGGCCCCAACAGAGTAGGCAATGTCAGATTAGTCTATGAGGATTCAATCCTGTAGTCGAAGGGAGGCAGCTTGGGGGTTCCTAAGAGAATGTCTTGAAACTGTTGGTTAGCGGGAGGGAGGGCATCTCTCCCACCAAGCAACAGTCTGTAAGAGGAACTCCTGCCTGTTGGTACCTCTTCCTTCTTGGGCTTGGGGCACGTCCAGGGGGACTCATGCGGCCTAGAGCTCGTATTCCAAAAAGTCCTGGACTGGAAGGTCCTCCACGTCTTAGACGTGAATGTTCTGGGTCTTTTCTCCTTTGGTAAGTCATCCGGAGGCTTGATAGTATCCGGGGTTCTGTCATTGGGGCGGGATGCTGGTCTCCCCCAGTGCTCCACGAGGGGGCCAGATGTTGAGTACCGCCGTCTCTTCGTCCCACGGTGCCACTTCTGGTTCTCCGGCATCTGCGCAACTTCAGTTGCAAGCTATTTCCGGGTCTCCAGGCCTCCAGGGGCAAGGACTTCTGGTGAGGGTCATTTCCGGCTCTCCTCTCCTCCCGAGGTGAAGACGTCCAGCCTAGCTTGGCATCTTCAAGGTCGGCCGCCAAAGATGGACTAGACCCGGGTCTAGTCCATCCGACAGAGGCAAATAAATAAATAGATTTCTCAGCTGAATCCAGAACAAAATTTTAGTCATATGAGAGTTAGTGTTGTATCATTTTTATTTCTATTTTTATTGAAGCCTAAGGTCTTTAGGCCCTCACAATCGTGCCAACAATTGCTAGCTAGCCACACTCTGTGGATAACAGTTGTGCTTCGTGGGAGTTAAATCCCAGGGGTCTGGCGCTGCCTATTTCTCAGCCATGTAATTTGAGTGTAACTGACAAGCCTTATGGCTTTGACGCTTGTGATTAGATGACAGTGTTAAATCCGTACAAGATGATGATTTAATTACTGTTTTCATTAACATCAGTTCTTGGAAGATATGATTGCCTTTACAACATGTGGACCTAATATCTATATATTAACTTCCTCTCCAGAATCACTATGTACAATTCCACTTGGGGTTCATCAGTAATTTTGCGCCTCTTGGAGTTTGTGCCTATAATGGAGACCAATCACAGCTTAATTAATGGGAACAGTGGCTTACACATTGGATAAGATGCCACTTTCCTCTTCTTTCTATTTGCAAATGCATTTTTGTTGGTTGGCCCAAATCTGTGCCAAATTACCTGTGATAATTTGTGGTTATTAAACTCTTACGCCTGTGATGTGAAAAGCTCATTGTTCAATTTGGATCCCATCAACTGGCATGCTTTCTACCACACCACCCACACCCAGGATGGGATATAATTTATCCTCAACAATACTTCTTTGTGTACCTGCTATTTTGGGCGGTGCCAGATAAGGCAGGGCATCGCGATGGCTTAGGTTGTTTGGGCTTCAAGCTTGTTGCAGCTGATCCCAGCCCTAAATACGAGCACCAAGTAGACCTTTTCCTTCCTCTGTTCCTGAGCCTCCTCCTCCTCTTCCGTTCTTTGCCTGCTTTCCTAATAGTTAAGGATTATTGGAATTAAAGTGCAACCCATCTCGAGGGTTCCGGATTGCAGAAACCTGCCATAATGTGATTTTAAAAAGTATGTATCTCTTTAACTTTAGAAATAAAGTGAGAATGTGCAGACATTTGCGTGCATGTGTCTTCAAGTCACTTGTCAACTTATGACAACCCCATTTACCTGCCAACCCCTGAAATAACGAGACAGACAACAGTAATTGGATAAAATTAGGGCAACTTTTATTTATTTTAAAGTTACCGATTTAAGTTTAACCTCACTAAACTCAGGTGTCAAGGGAACAAGGTGTGGCCAAGCCGAGGTAGCGTCCGCGAGTGAACGACCCCTCGGCTACACTGGGAAACTCCCCTGAGTCCCCTATAACACAAAACTGGGCAACAACGACCCCTCGGCAACATTGGGAAACTCGGCACCATTGGGAAACTCTCCTGAGTCCCCTATAACACAAAACTGGGCAACAACGACCCCTCGGCAACATTGGGAAACTCTCCTGAGTCCCCTATAACACAAAACTGGGCAACAACGACCCCTCGGCAACATTGGGAAACTCTCCTGAGTCCCCTATAACACAAAACTGGGCAACCTCTCAAGGAAAACACAAGAAGACCTCTCTGGAAATACTTAACCAGACTCTCAAAAATTCTGGACAAATGGTATCCCCCTCACCCTTGAACAGCCGTCCAGGTGAGTGTGTTTGTTCACTGGCCCAACCAACTTTGAAGAGTGCATGAGTGAATGTGGGTCTATGGATTACCCTAAACTATTTACGCTGTCCTATTTATGGAACCGCCATCCCAGAAAGTCCCAGTAACAGTACAGGGTAGGCAAAAAAAAACCAACTAGTTGTTTTGTTTTGTTTTTTACATAGAAGGGGGAAAAATTCCTACCCGGCCCGTAAGGCGACCACTATACTGTCACCGGGCGGGAGTGGTGGGTCAACACCTCAAACAGGAATGAAGCAGGAGGCTGCCCCAACACATGGCAGTCTCCGCCCACTCCCAGAAGTTCCTAGGGAACCAATCGTCTCCCTTCGTGCGAGGAGGCAATAAGCTTTCCCCGTCCACTGCGTAGGCAGGGAAAGGGCATAATTGCATAGAGGTGTTTTTGTCCGTTCCTTCCTTGGAAATATACTCTACAGCACCTGATATTCCTGCTTAATTTGAAGGATCAGGTGTGTTCTGGTCCCTTATTTAGACTCTGAGCAAGTCTATAGAATTATGCATGATATGCACATAGTGGGTGAAGAGTGTTTTCGCCCATTTATCATGTTATTAGAACCAAAGAGCACCAATGGAAATGAAAGAATCATCATCATCATAACTTAATTTTTATACCCTGCCACCATCACCCCAAAGGGACTTGGGATGGCTTACGTATGGGACACAACGTCCACAAGACATAAAACAAAACAATCAATTTAAACACAAAAACACCATTAAAATAAGAACATCATAAAATACAACAACCGGATAAAAACACAATTAAACATAAGAGTATAAACCAGCAACATCGAAGACAATGTTCTACGTAAACCAATGACCAAAAATTACTAAAATGGGTGTGACCAGGTTGCAAAAGGGCCGGGCATGGGATAGTGCAAAACTGCACACCATGGGGCCAGGGGATTAGATGAAGTGCAGAAAACAGAGTATTATCTGGTGACCTAGGGACTGGGCATTTATAAACTAGGGACTAGTCTTTCTTAAATGCTTGTTGGAACATCCAGGTTTTCAATTCACTGCAGAAGGAAGACGGTCTGGGGGGTTTCCTAATCTCTTTAGGGAAGGTGTTCAAGAGTCGGGGGGCCACCATGGAGAAGGCCCTCCCCCTCCTTCCCACCAACCATGCTTGTGACAGTGGCTGAAGTGAGAGGAGGGCCTCCCCAGCAGATTTAGAGCCCGTGCTGGTTCAAAGGGGGAGATATGATCATGAAGATAGGCAGGACTTGAACCTTTTGGGGCTTTGTAAGTCATAACCTGCACCTTGAATTGGGACCAGAAATGTATCAGCAGCCAGCGGATCTGCTTTAATAGCATCGTGTGCTCCCTATAATTAGCTCCGGTTAGAAGTCTGGCTGCCGACCTTTGCACCAGTTGCAGTTTCTGAGCCATCTTCAAAGGAAGCCCCATGTAATCCCATCTGGACGTAACCAAGGCATGGACCACTGTCAGGCTTCTCGAGATACGGTCGCAGCTGGTGCACAAGCTTTAACTGTGCAAAGGCCCCCTTGGCCACCACCTACGCCTGGGCATCAAGTGTCAGCGCTGAATCCAGGAGGGACCCCCAGCCTGTGGGCCTGTGTCCTCAGGGGAAGTGTAACCCCATTGAGCACAGGTTGCTTGCCACCCTATACCCCAAGCAGCTTCACTGAAGCAGCAAATTAGGGAGTTATGGAACTCCGAGTGGCAAGTTGACTTCTTATCAAACTGGCGCGTAGACGTGCGGGCAGCAAGGATGAGGAATCACGCAACAACTTCACTGCTCAATGTGAAATCAAAGAGGTTTATTGATAACACCAGCTGGTGGGGTTGCCAACAGAACAAGCTGTTATCAGGGGCAAACGGCCCCGGTCACTCTCAGTACAAAGCATATATACCCTCATGGCGGCATCCAGAAAAGCCCGCCCTCCTTCATGGATTTTACACAATCATCATTGGCTGGTGTTACATAGCATTTCATTGATCCAATAAAACATTACATTTTCATTAGCATCACATCTCAAAGTCCCACCTATGTGTTAGAACAATGGACATTTCTAAGTTAGTTCTTTCTCACAGTACAGCTATCAGTGGCCGGGACTCTCATGTTCCCGATTAGCAACATTTCATTTCTGCCTTTCCTTGCCAGCAACGGATGGGGCAGAATCCCTCTGTACATGCGCAGTTCTTCTCCCTTTGGCACTGATGTCAACAAGTAGCATGTCCTGTACTGTTAGACCAATCTGAGCCTACGTTATCTCACGCTAGGCACGGGGTGTACTTTAACAAATCATAGCATTGATTAGAAGCACCAATCACAGTGTTACATTCACGGAGCAAGTGCCTGCCTGATTCTTGGCACAGAAACCCACTTTTCCAAGCTCTACACTTGTGCAGCATCACTCTCTGACCTTTCTCCTCCACAGAAAGTCCCAAAACTGCTTTATCACAACTGACTGGGAGATATTCAAGACACAAAGGGAAATCCATCTTACACAGCGCGCAGTTAAATGGTGGGATGGACTACCACAAGATGTCTGCCAACTTGGATAACTTTAGAACAAAAATCAGTGACGATGAATCAGGATGGCTATATGTCATCCCCAGCACAAAATGCAATTATTATGCCTTTGCACATCCATTGCTGGAGAATGCAAAACCAAGAATGCTCACTATCCGGTAAGCTTATTTCTTTATTTTACAACTTTTTCCCAATACTGGGACTCAATGAATTTTAGAACATCCGAAATTTAATGCAGATTAAACTACATGCAATGACATCAGTAAAAATATATTAAATTATAAAGATTCATTCATTCATTCATTCATTCATTCATTATTAAATTACCCTATACAATTAAACCCTTTATGAGAATGCAACCATTAAAAACCCGTTAAAACCAAAGACAAAATAGACAACCAATTTTTATTTTGATGGCTTCCTACGGGCAACGGAATAGCTGTGTGAACAGAACATGGACTAAGTAGTAGGCATGGTTTAGAACCCAAAAATAGGGAATCGAAAATCTAATTTGGGGGGGGGGGGGATTTTTTTTATTTCAAATAGAAAGACTTATAAAAAAATTTCCAAAAATTTCTGAAATGTAACGAAATTACTAACGAAATTTGTTAGTAGTTCGTATGCCAGCGCATGCGCATTCCAGATGAGTTTGGCCTACAACTCCCAGAAATCCTAACAGCTGGTAAATTGGCTGGGATTTCTGGGAGTTGTAGGCCAAAACTTGAATAAATCACACTGAATTCTAGATGGGACTCTCCAAATAGGAAGGAGGGAGGGAAGGAGGGAGGGAGGGAGGGGGGTATTCTATTCTTGGAAGCAGCAAAAAAAAAGGAGGAGGAGCCCCCCCTCGCTCCTCGCTGCCTCTCTCTCACCCCGATCCTGAGGGAGCGAGGGCCCAAGTTTGCCCAGGCTGAGAGGAAAAGGAAGAGGCCTGAGGCTGTGAGGAATGGTGGGAGTTGAAGTCCAAAACACCTGGAGGGCTGAAGTTGGCCCCTCATGAAGCCTCTTCAAGGCTTTAGATCCTGGCAGGCAGAAGGGGCAGGGAGGGCCCGTCCACTCCTCCTGCCCTGCCAGGATCTAAAGCGCATCAAGGCTTGGCACGCTTTAGATCCTGTGAGAAACCAACCTAATGTATAATAGAATGAATGCTACTGTAAGTGCCTAATATTATAAGTAATCCAACTGGTCATATACCTACATTCCATGCACATGCAATAATACAGCAGTAATAACAATAACAAGAGGTAAAATTCAAACCGAAGTATTCTGACTGGTCCCTCCTCACGTGGTGCAAACGGGCTCTTCTCTCTGAGCCCGGGATTCTGCAGCAAATCCCCCCCAAGAATATGTATGTGCACCCAGGCAGCAAACGCTGTGCCCGGGCTTTTGGCTTTTCCCGGGAGAGGCTGCCTCCCGGGCTCATAGAGAAGAGCCGCTTTGCAGTTTGCACCGCTTGAGGAGGGACCACAGTCAGAATACTTCGGTTTGAATTTTTGTCTCTTCTTATACCCATTGTTATTACTGCTGTATTATTGCATGTGCATGGAATGTAGGTATATGACTAGTTGGGTTACTTATAATATTAGGCACTTACTCTATTAGTTAGCATTCATTCTATTATACATTAGGTTGGTTTCTCACGTGTTGTGTGCAACTACCCCAATACTCTTTGATGCTTTAGATCCTGGCAGGCAGGAGGGGCAGGGAAGCCTGGAAAAATGTAAACAGAGAGGTTTACTCAGAAGTAAATCCACAAAGGAGGGCACTTCATCCAAAGTGCCCTCCTTTGCGGATTTACTCATGAGTAAACCTCTCTGTTTACTTCCTTTGCAGATTTACTTCTGAGTAAACCTCTCTGTTTACATTTTTCCAGGCTTCCAGCCGAAAGAAGGAGCAAGTTTAGGGCTTGCCTTGCCATAATACTTATTGGCAAGGGAGGCGGGAGGGTGGTGAGAGAGAAGGAGGGTGCCCCCCCCCCCCCGACCTAATAACGATACTTAAGAAAATCCTGGCCCCGGTTCTATAAAGAAAGTCCACTTCCTGGTTGGCGTTCCAGGTGCGGAAATACTCAAAAGTAGCATTTCTTACGAATTTCTTCCGAATCATTTAATTTTCATAACTTTTTTCTCATGCCTACTAAGTAGGTCAATTCCTAGAGCAGCATGGCTCCTCTTGTGTTCAAATTTGTTTTGGATTTTGTTTTTTCAGGAGGCCTGGAGATCCTGTCAGATCTCTTGAGTGGCATCTTTTTGGGTTTCTTGGCAACAGATAAAACTGTACAGTCGTCCCTCCATATTTGTAGGTTAAGTATTAATGGATTTGATTATTCACAGGTCACGGTATTTGCTGCCACCTCCGCTGCTGCTGAAGATGTGACATTATTGGGCCGGGGGGGGGGGGGGTGTGAAATGAAGAAAATATGCGTAATAGACATACTTTTCAAAGCAGTGCTCTCTCCTTGGAATTTCTCTTCTAGAAAATGCCCGGGAGCTCCTAATTTTCCTGAACCTCGTTTTGTCCTTATTTCATCCTGCGCTTTTCCGCCTTGGGGCTCAATGTGGCTTCCTTATTCTACTGTTTTAACCTACGTACATCAGGGCAGGAATTATACAGCCCTCGGGATGCTGGTGAACTGCAACTTCCAGTATGCCTAAGCCAATGGTGTGAAATGCTAGGAGTTGTAATTCAACAAAATCCAGAGCACCATATTTTTCATTTCCGATTGAATTAGAAGTAAAGTACATCCCATAATAGCAATAAAGTTATGAAATGGCTACTGTCTGGGTGCAAACTTCTAATGAGACTGTGCTCATGTTTTGAAGTAACAGGGGTCACCCTGCTAACCAGATCAGGGTTATGCTATTGTTTATTCTATGGACTGATGTGTATGGACACCTTATGTACGACTTCCAGCCTTGATAAAGCCACATGAATGGTGAAACGGCTCCTTGGCCGCATGATATTAAGCATTAGCATGCCGTTGGCTGTGTAATTTTCTAATTTTGGAAGCCCCAAACGTGGTCTTTGCGTCCCTCAATAACGCTACTTTGTGACGCTTTACTACAACCTTCGCTTTACGCCTCCACATAACTACACCATCTGCTTGGCGAAAGAAACCGCGCCTCCGCTGGCAAGAGGTACTGCGGCTCCGCTTTGGATTTACTTGGACTTTTACTTGCACCCTTTTTTGGGGGCACTCATTCAGGGGCGGTCCTACAGGTAGGCCAAGTAAGCATCCTCATAGGACTCCATCTGGGAAGGGGACGCCATCCTGGCGCATGGGGGCGCCATCCTGGCCCTGCCGATGTTCCTCAGGCAGTGCCGCAGCTGCCTGCACAGGCCTTGTGCGCTCCGACGCCGCTTCTGGGAATGAGCGGAGGTTTTCGGCCTCCGCAGTTGCTCCAACCTGAAGTTGAGCACAGGAGCAACTGCACATGTGAAAAAACCTCCGCGCATGCCCAGGTAGGCAGGGAGTGCTTCCCCTCTCCCTTTGTCTCCGCCGCGCACATGTTTGCGGGGAAGGAGAAAAGAATCAGTGAAGGAAGTGTAAGTGAAGGAATGAATGAAGGGCTTTCCTCCTCCTCCTCCTCTGTGACCTCTTCTCTCCCTCCTTCCTTCGGCTCTATTTCTGTCTAGACCTGAGGGGCCTGAGGCTATGAGGAGTTGTGGGAGTTGGAGTCCAAAACACCTAGAGGGAGGGAGGGAGGGCCCAAGTTTGCCCAGGCCGCGCTGCCTGTATTCGACCTCATTTGAACATTTTGGCTGTTTTTCTATTTACATTTACATTGGGATCCTAATTTTGGACTTATGGGAAACTCCTATGAATTATGAGATGGGTGGTAGGTAATATATTCTGATTTTGATGCATTGGCATTGCATTTCTTGTTGATTATTATACAGTTCTGCTTAATATTGTCATACAATATAATTAAAATACAATATAACAATAGAATAATGATATATTTTATATTACATGTAATATTACAAACAATATTGCAGTATAGTGGTATTGTACAAAATAGTAAAATATATTATTTTATTTTACTTTATTTTGGGTTATTTGAGTTTTACAGGAGTAATGAAAATATTTAGTAGAGGATAATTTTATTTAAATAAATAATTTTATTTATTATTTTATAATAATAATATAATAGAATGTTATATTATATTATAATGTCAATATATTATAATATCATTATATTGTAATGTAGTATAATATAAGTATGATATAATATAGTATGAGTATGGTATAATATATTGTATATACATTGATACAATATAATACTACTAATGGTATTGTGATATTATAATTGTATATTTGTTTTACATGGGGGGGGCAAAATAATGTTTTGGGGTGGGGGTGCCAAAATAATGTTCGCTTACCATTTAAAATTACCTTAGACCGCCCCTGCACTCATTTGAACCTTGGGATACCGCTTACTTGCAGAACCGAACTTGGGATTATTTTGTGTGGACCTATGGACACTTATGCTGACGCGGACATTACTTTTCCTTTCACCTGAAAAATGTGTACTTATTCAGACGCCGTGATATGGTATTGTATGTGTTTATGCTTATATTCTGATGCTTGCTATGATATTATAACACTTTTGATATTGATATACCATTGTGAGGCCTCTCTCTTTCTTCTACCCTTTGTTTGTTGTGTAATGGTGGAATGACAGGGTCACTCTAAGGCAGGGGTGCTCACACTTTTTCAGCATGGGAGCTACTGATTAAAAAACCAAGTCCCAAAGATCACCTACCCAGAAATGTCAAAGGTATAACTATTTTCTTATTTATTTATTTATATTTATTATTCATTTTTATGTACCGCTCCTTCCAGCAGGCTTGGGGCAGTTTACATAAAATGATGTTATAAAACATCAACATTTCAATTTAATAACAACAATATAAAACAGAGCATAAAAATACATCCAACCACCCCATTTCTCCCACACTGCCATATTACCACACATATTATCAGCCAGAAAGTAAGAAGAGAGGCTTTTGAACTGCAAGGCCATTTAGTACTCAGCAAGGTAAACAAAGGGGCATGCAAAAATATATCCAACCACCCCATTTCTCCCACACTGCCATATTACCACACATATTATCAGCCAGAAAGTAAGAAGAGAGGCTGTTGAACTGCAAGGCCATTTAATACGCTGCAAAGTAAACAAAGGGGCATGCAAAAATACATCCAACCACCCCATTTCTCCCATACTGCCATATTACCACACATATCAGCCAGAAAGTAAGAAGAGAGGCTTTTGAACTGCAAGGCCATTTAGTACTCAGCAAGGTAAACAAAGGGGAATGCAAAAATACATCCAACCACCCCATTTCTCCCACACTGCCATATTATCACACATATTATCAGCCAGAAAGTAAGAAGAGAGGCTGTTGAACTGCAAGGCCATTTAATACGCAGCAAAGGAAACAAAGGGGCATGCAGAAATACATCCAACCACCCCATTTCTCCCACATTTCCATATTCCCCAACATATATTTCTCAAGGAACAAAGCAAGCAGAGAGACTTTGGAGCTAAAAGGCCTTTTTTAAACATTAAAAATAAACAAAGAGACATGCCACAGAACAATCAAGCACCCACCCCAGAGTAAAAAGACCGACCTTTGAGATGCAGTAAGGAAATGACCCCAAAGCGTCCTTCTTCTTCTCCTCCGTCGTTGCTCCTATTTCCACACCACCAGCATGCGTGCCGCCTCTAAGAGCTCACGAGAAGTCCGAGAGGCAGAATGGGCGCTTCTGCACATGCGTGTGGGGCCAGCCATGCATCGCGTCATCCAGGCCCGCCCCCTTTGGTCTCCTCGACTCTGAGTGGCTGGAGAAGGACGGAGGGAGGAGGAGGAATCCAAAAGAGGGGGCCCGTTCTGCCTCTTGGACTCTGGAGCTTTTGGAGGCGGCGTGCAAGCAGGGAGCGGGGAGGAGCAACAACGGAGGACTTCTTTGCAGCGTGCAGGGGCGGGTGAAGAGGACTAATAGCAAAAAACCTGGTCAGGGGCCTGAAGATCACCAGGATGATGCCCGAAGATCACCCTGGTGATCGCGATCACCGTTCTGAGCACCCCTGCTCTAAGGAATTGATTCCTGCCTCTCTAAAGGTCATGGAGTCGCTTCATTCCAACCTAGTACCAATTTTGGATCATTACATTACATAATGTTGCATTAGTAGTAGCTTTCTGCGAATATAATTGGCATGACAATGATTCCTTCGTTTGGCAGAGGCTTTCTTCCACCGCCACCAGACCCTTATCTGCAAAAGGGGGAAAGTGCCAAAATATTTTAATCTTGGCAGAGGTTAGAGCAGGTTGATCTGGAAGTCCGGATCGCTCAAGAGCCGGTCCCCGAGTTACAAACATCTGACTTGCAAATGACTTGTACAATAGAGGTGAGACAACAGAAAGTGAAAGACATCTACCCCTACGAAGGGGAATTCACCCCTGAAAGAGTTATCACCGGGGGAAAGTGTCTCGGCTGAAGCTTTCTCACCAATCCTTGTTTACACGACAGGCCAATTTTTTTTCAAAATCAAGTTATCACAGAGACAGAAAGTGAGGGGAAATCTTCTCAATGGGGCTCAGACAGCAAAGAAAACACCACAGGGGTGTTAACTTTTCCCTATGCTGTCCAAAACGTGTGTGTGTGTTACTCTTAAAAATGTACCTGTTCCAACTTAAATGCAAATTCAACTTAAGAACAAACCTATAGAAACCTATATTATTCATAACTGGGGGCTGCCTGTATATACAGTGGGCCCTTGATATCTGCTGTAGTTTGGTTCCAGAAATCCACCCATCCCCACCACCAAGGCCGGTTCGTCCATTAGGAGGACTACGCAGGGGCGTGGGGCGACGTCACCCGGGAGAGGCGTCACCACCTGGGAGGGGCGCCGCCACGCCGGCTCCACCCTGCCCCACCCCACTGCCCGCGCGCTGCCTCTCCCCGCCGTTGTGCCAGCCAGGCCTCCACAGCCGGCCCCATGGCCTGCGCCGCGCCGCCGGCCGGGCCTTTGTTAGGCCGGCCGTGCCTCCGCATGCGTGAAAAACCTCTGCGGCTTCAGAGTGCACCTCCCGCAGCCAGGCCTCAACGCAGGATGCGCACTGGCCTCCAAAGCAGGAGTCAGTGCACGTGCGCACAGATTGGCGCATGCGCACTGGGCTCCCCTCGGGAGCAACTGGGGGGGGCGCAAATTTTTTTTTTTGGGTATCCCCCGGGACCAGGTAGGTCTGCCCCTGCCCACCACCACTCCATGGATGCCAAAATGGACTAGCATTCTCTTAGGCTTTATTTGATAGTACACTGTAATTTTTCATCATGCTCTGTATCTGGAATTCACTGGATTGTGTTTAACCTGTTTTTATGGTGCTGAGGTCATGTGCCCTTATATACCACCGCCTGCCATGGATAAATAAATAAATAAATAAATAATAAATAAATAAAATCTATGAATGCTCAAGTCCCATTATGTATGATGGCAGAGTAAATTGGTGTCCTTTATACAAAATAGGAAAATTAAGGTTTGCTTTTCAGATTTAAAAAAAAATAGTTTCAAGGCATGGCTGGCTGAATCCACGGATACAGGAGGCTGACTGTATATATTTATAAATAGTTTCCAAAATATTTAGCACGAAGGCCCCAAAATGAGTATGGCAGCCTTCAGCCATGAGGACCAGAATTATTGTTGTTGTTACTATTATTTTGTAAAAAAATAAGGCTTGGCTAGAATGGCAAAGTCACCACCAGCCGGGCCCTTTTGAGTTAACAAGATGCTGCAACTGTTTACGTGGCCCAGGTATTTCCAGTCTTCTTTATTCAATTTAATTACTTAATTATTTCAGATCATAGAACCGATTACAAAAGGTTCTTCTGTTGCTTTTCGTGCTCTGATGTCAATCACAGCAGGGTTTGTTTCAGATTATACAGCCTGCCCGTTTGACAAAATTAACTATAATGTCAAAAGCTTTTTTTAGGGGGGGGGGGGTGGAATTCCCATAGGAAGTATCAATTTTACCAATGTGAATACCTTGCCTACATTGCCTATAACCTGCGGCCCGGGGCCGGATATTCTATCCGGCCCGCCTAATTCTTTGTGGTTTTTATTATTATTGTATAATAATTTTATAACAATAATAAAATAATATAATAAATATAATATAATGTTATATGATATATTATAATTTCAATATATTATGTTTTATATATATACTAGATATTAATACCAGTAAATATAGTAAGTGAATAAATTAATAAATTATGTAGATTAGCATGTAGTTCCGCCTTTAGGTGCGGCCCTCCATAATATTTTTTGGCTCTCAAGATGTGAGTCCGCGATGATGTGAACAGAATCTAATCAGGATCTCTCCAGGTACGGCTTTTTCACAAACAATATACAATGCTTAATTTCCTACCAGGAAATTATAGCCTCTGCTGAGATCTCAGAATCTGATAAGTTTCAGAGACTTGGCATTTAAAGGGGGGGGGAAACCCCTGCAATTCAAAAATGAAGATATAAACAGTACCCCCACCCCCTGCCCCCGAGCCCAGAGAAACCTGCTCCGTGGAGTCCCTTCAGGGGGAAAACAGGACCCTCCAGATTTTTCCTGATAAGGTATGAATAACATTCTCATAAAGCTCAAAGATTGCCCAGATAGACACATTTAAAATAATTACAGTGATTAAATAGAGTTTCAAGCAGCGATGGCTCCAGGCGATGCGAGGGAAGCCTAAAGAGAAAGCAACTAGGGCATGTGTTGGTGATTTATGTTCTAACTACACATGCTTGTACAAGCAACACATTGCTCGCTGGCAGAAAGCCACCCCAGACTCTGCGAGAGTGCAGGTAAGCCTTGCCGCTCACGGCCTCACCTTTGCAAGACCAGCCTGGTTCTCAAAGAAACGTTTCATCATAAAATAATAATAATAATACACTTTATTTATATTCTGCTCTTCTCACCCCGAAGGGGACTCAGAGCAGATTACAGGTACACATACTTAGCAGACAATCCCTGCTGTTTCCACATACACACATATAGACGAACAGAGGCAAACTCTGGCCACCAGGGGGAGCTGACGCACTCCTCATCTCCCAGCGTCCCTTGTTGTTCCTTCCACATTCCTCAGCGTTCCTGGAGTTCTTTAATGGCCTCATAATTCAGTCAAAATTTGCCTCCCCACTTAATGTGGTACCTTTATCTCCTACTTGACAGATGCAACTGTCTTTCGGGCAGCAAAGGTCGACAGCAGGCTACACTTAAAGGTCGAGCACCCATATTGACCCAGTCAGGCCTCGAACTCATGACCTATTGGTCAGAGAGATCTTATGCAGCTGACACTTAGCCAGGTACTCAAACACACAAATAGCTGAGCTAAACTATAATAAAGAGATGCAAACGTATCAGTAACGACGATAACATGTGTAAGCATGCATGACCACTGCTATCTCCCACTGTGCCGAGGCCAAATCAGATCCAAATCAGATTCTCGGCACAGGGGGAGATAGCAGTGGTCATGCATGCTTACACATGTTATCGTCGTTACTGATACGTTTGCATCTCTTTATTATAGTTTAGCTCAGCTATTTGTGTGTTTGAGTATCTTGGGCAAGCACCCGTGTGTTTTGCACTTAGCCAGGTACGCCACATTCCCGGTGCATACAGATACACAATGTTCAGTTACATCTGGAGACCTAAGAACCTCCAAGCACACACACACAAACATGGTAGAGACGATATGAAAAGGAAGGAAGTGCTCTTGGGTGATGCTCTTTTCACACTACGCAGTTATAGCACCATAACTACAAGTTAACCGCCATGTCAACATCCTAAGGAATCGTGGAGTTCAGAGTGCGCCATGCTTTCTGGAGAAGGATTCTAAACAGCCTTCTCTAATTGCAGGTCTCGGGACCCCATAGCGTGTTGCCATGACAGTTAAACTGGAATCATAGCACCTTGTCAGGAGGAGGTAAATGCAGTGGCATGCT
Source organism: Anolis apletophallus (assembly GCA_030556195.1). Taxonomy (NCBI): domain Eukaryota; kingdom Metazoa; phylum Chordata; class Lepidosauria; order Squamata; family Anolidae; genus Anolis; species Anolis apletophallus. Next base: position 204,824,108 of record JARBWK010000003.1, read on the forward strand.
CCACTCCATGACTCCAGTTACACTACACACAGTCACTTCTGGAGGGACTCTGTGCTTAAAGGGAAGGCGGGGTGGAGCATGCCACCGCGGCAACATGGGAGGCTTCCCATGTTCCACCAGAAACAAGAGGAGGAAGTCAGGCAGTCGAGACTCCCCACCCCGGTGGGATGGTGAATTGGGGCAATGCCCCGCAACATAACATCATTGAATCATTGGAAGAGACCTCATGGGCCACCCAGTCCAACCCCCTGCCCAGAAGCAGGAAAATCGAAGCACCTCCAAGCATCGCCACCATGCCTGGTGATTCCGGCAGCCTTTGTGATGAGGTCATTATTGTACTATAATTGTGCAGGCCTGTTTAAACCTTAAGCTCTTTGGGGGAAGATTTGCACACAACAAATGGTCTACTGGTATATTCATAACAACAGCACCTTCCAGTGATATTCCAGGTTTTTAAGCTATACTCTGCCTTTGCCCCCAATTTAAGCAAAATCAGGGGGCACTCGGAGCTTGCTGCAATCCTGAGGGTTTCAGGGCAATCTAGACAGCTAGATTGGATCTGATTTGGCCCAATCTGGTGTCCAGATGGTCAACACTGCCACCACCTTTTTCCTGTGAACATCAACACAAGGAAAATGGAATGGATTGTTTCTGTATTATCAGTTCAGCTTCAGGGAATGCCATGGCATGTACATAATTTTAATCTCGGGACCTATTGTATTTTGTTTTATTGTATGTTTTATGTTGCATTTTATTGTATGGCGACATGGATGTACATGCCTGCCGAATTTTATGATGTTATCCGCCCCGAGCCTGCAGGGAGGGGCGGAATACAAGATGGAACAAATAAATAAATAAATAAAATAAATATGTAGGCAACCAGGCATGGCGCCCCTTTCAAGCTCCTGGCCATCAGAGACACCTTTGTGATGTCCCAAGCTGTTTGGACAATGGCCCCAGATTTAGTTCTGGCCTTGCAAGCACTATGACATGAGAAAGGAATGTGTGCATAGCCACCAAGAAGGAGGGGAGATTGATATCAGCAACATGGACGAGGTGGTCGTCCAACAGGACACATGTGGTCCCAGGCTGTCTGGACAATGGCTTTGGATTCAGCACATAAGCTTAGTCCTGCGTACATCTACTCTCAGAGCAGCCCAGGATTTAGCATATAGGACATGCCTTGTGAAAATCTGCTAATATGCTGATTAAATTAAAACAAAAACAAAACCCCAATTGAAACTTTGGATACTTTGAGGCAGGGCTGTAGCCAAGGGGGTAGTTCTGTCCCCCCCAAAAACCTGGTGTACTCATGCATTTTAACTGGTTAACCAAACCCCTCTGCTAAGTCTATGAGAAGCAAAAATTAAACAAGTCCCCCCAGAACTGCAGGCACTATCTCAAGCAAATGTTGACAATTTAATCACTGTCCTTACTTGCAGCAATAGCTGATATAGTGGAAGCACCCAAGTTGGCCCACCCACAACTGGTAGGCGAAGCCTAAGGCATGGGAGGGATTTGAAGCCCCCCATGAAGGAGACGAGAAAAAATCTAATGATCTAATGATCTAATAAAGTCTATATAAAATATAGAATGAGCCATACTATTTAATTTATTTTGTGTTATGTATCTACTTCTCATGATTCACTTTAAAAAATTCAAACCCCCCACCCCACCCCCAAATCTTGGCTGCTTTGAGGCCCCCTGAAATTGGAAAGCTTGGAAAAGTTCCCTTTGAAATGGCCAACCTGGCTGGAGGATTCTGAAAGTTGTTCTTCAAAACAGTAACTTTTTGAAGTTTTTGCATAATATCGATCTATTTCACAAGTGCATTATTGAATCCCATTATATCATGTATCCTAAAGTCTTATTTATTTATTTATTGGTTCGACTTAATATACCGCTCTCTCTGGAGCCCTGAGCGGTTTACAGAGTTAATAGATAAAACACATAAAATGCAATAAAATACAATAAGACCAATTTAAAACCCCCAGTTAAAATCAATTCCAGCAAACTGCGATGGCAGTAGCAATATGCTGGCAGCGGCACAACAGGATGCTGATAATACTCATTAGTTATGGGCCAAATGCCTGTCTAAATGGCCAGGTTTTTACGGCTCTGCGGAACGGCATTAATTCCCGGATGGCTCGTAACTCTTCAGGGAGGGTGTTCCACAGAGTTGGCGCGGCTACGGCAAACGCCCTCTGCCGCGTGCTGGCAAGTCTATAGACCTTAATCCCAGGCACATCCAATAGATTGAGCCCCTCTGAGCGCAGTGATCTCCTGGGCACATAAGGGGTAAGCCGCTCCCTCAGGTACACTGGCCCCAAACCATATAAGGCCTTGACAGTTAGAACTAACACCTTGAAGGAGACCCGGAATTCAATTGGAAGCCAGTGCAGCTCGCGCAAGAGTGGGGTCACGTGGGCAGATCTTGAAGCTCCTGAGAGTAAGCGTGCTGCTGCGTTCTGCACCAGCTTGAGTTTCCGGATCGCCGACAAGGGTAGGCCAATGTACAGCGCATTACAGTAGTCGAGCCTCGAGATGACCGTGGCTTGGATCACCGTGGCCGGTCGCAGCGGGAAAGGTAAGGAGCCAGACGTTTTGCCTGTCGTAGGTGGTAGAAGGCTATCTTGCAGGCGCAGGCAATCTGCGCCTCCATAGACAGCTGGGCGTCCAGCCAGACCCCTGGGCTCTTTATTGACGGTTACAGGCAAAGAGCCATGCCGTCGAACGTCGGCAACTGGGTCTCTACCCCCGGGCGGCCCAGCCACGAGATCTCAGTCTTCGCCGAGTTCACCTTCAACTTACTGGCTCGCAGCCATCCAGTTATGGCTTCCAGGCAGAGATGGAAATTATCGGGTACAGAGTCCACCCCGGGGTCCATCCTCAGAATGAGCTGGGTGTCATCAGCGTACTGATGACATTCCAGCCCAAAACTCCGTACCAGTTGGGCGAGTGGTCGCATGTAGATGTTAAATAACAGCGGGGAGAGGATGGACCCCACAATGTAAGGGGGAGCCCTCGGAGACCACCCCTCCCTACTTCACTCGCTGCAGGCGGTTTTGGAGGAAGGAGGACAGCCAGTTGAGGGCTGCCCCCCTCACCCCTGCCACCGCCAGGCGGTGTGTCAAAAGTTGGTAATCAACAGTATCAAACGCTGCTGTGAGGTCCAATAACACGAGCAGCGCTGATCCGCCTCGGTCCAAGTGGCAACGGAGTAGGTCTGTGATGGAGACCAGGACGGTCTCTGTCCCATGGCCCGAACGGAAGCCGGACTGGAAGGGGTCTAGCCAGGTTGCATCATCCAGGAATGCCTGCAGCTGGTCCATTGCTGCCCTCTCAATTACCTTGCCCAGGTAGGGTAAATTGGACACTGGGCGGTAATTGGAGGGGGCCGCAGGGTCTAAACCGGGCTTCTTCAGCAATGGAGAATTGAGTTTTCTGGGGTAAAAGTGATATATAAATGTGTAACACCACAATCTAAATTATGTGTTCTTTTGCTATAGAGTTATATTAAGCCACAGAATCTACTTCTTATGTTATAGTCAATGAGAAAGATGTATTAGTGTCACCGTTTAATTGACCAATCCATTGCTTACGCTGAGAGAGGGTGGGTCTAGACTAACGTGGGCTCAAACCAGCATCTCAGACACCAGTTCGAGCCTGCTTGGTGGCACAAAAGTGACTCCATGAGTTGCCTCAGTGGTAGGAGAGGATCTTCACTGTCCAACTGTGCTGAACCCGGTTCAGAGCCATTTGACGGTGGCTCAATGGCCACCCCACTTCTCTCAACACATACTGCTAGTCCAGACCAGAAAAGGATGTGTCCGTGGTAATTGGGAGGTATTGGTCACCTCTACCCACAGATCCATATGTTCTGAGCTGAAAGTTGCATCAATTGTATGACCTGCTGAGTATGTAGGCCTGAAAAAAATGTGATAGGCCCATGTTGGTCATAGATACCATGCACTCCCAAGTTGCACCTGACAAACTGGCCCCCAGTGATATGTTGAAGTCACCCAGATCAGACGTCTGGGTGACTCTAACAACATCTCCAGAGCAGACAATGGACTTGAAGCATAGCCATCAGGAAATATCCTTCTTAAGAAAAGATGCTTGCCAGAGTGCTTTCTCTCACTTATTTATTTATTTATTTATTTGCCCTGCTTCTATCCCGCCTCTCTCTCTCAGCCCGAAGGCAACTCGAGGCGGTAAACAAGCGGCAGCAAGTGCCCATATACAATACATCACAAGATAAAAACAGCCATATAAAAACATATAAAATTAACAGTTAAAAACTACAAAATACAAATCTCAGCTTGAAATCGGTTTCCGTTTCGACGTCATAGTAATCCTTGATCTCGATTCAAGTTTGTCTGCGAATGCTTGCTCGAAATGCCAAGTCTTGACTTTCCTTAAAAATGTCAGGAGGGAGGGGGCCGATCTGATGTCACTAGGAAGGGAGTTCCAATGCCGAGGAGCCACCACTGAGAAGGCCCTGTCTCTCGTCCCCACCAGGCGCGCCTGTGAAGCAGGTGGGACCGAGAGCAGACCCTCTCCAGATGATCTTAAGCATCTTGATGGTTCATAGTGAGAGATGCGTTCAGACAGGTAAGTTGGACCAGAACCATTTAGAGCTTTAAAGGCCAAAACCAGCACTTTGAATTGTGCCCGGTAGCAAACTGGTAGCCAGTGGAGCTGGCACAAAAGGGGAGTTGTACGCTCCCTGAGTGCCGCTCCTGATATCAACCTGGCTGCTGTCCGTTACACCAATTGAAGCTTCCGAACAGTCTTCAAAGGCAGCCCCACGTAGATAGCGTTGCAGTAATCTATACGGGATGTAACCAGAGCATGGACTACCATGGCCAAGTCAGACTTCCCAAGGTGACATACCGTTCCCTGCAACTGACAGGAAAGCATATTCAATAAGTGGCAAAGCAGCAGCAGGTTGTGTACAGCATGGTGTAACAGGAACTGCCGCCAAAGGTCATGATCCTGCTCCAATGCCAGTGTGCTACTTTTGTGCAATAAAGTCCACAGTCCACCACCATCATTGGCATGTTTGGTGAGGGTGAGAAGGGAGCCTTCTACATGACTCTTTTGACTGTGGGTATGTGCCTTCAATGTGTCTATCCAGCTATGGTAACCCATAGGTGTGCCATTGCCTTTTGTGGGAAGTCGGGTCGGCCTCTTTTTCTGCCGTTTTCCTGCTGGCGTGGGTGGGTGGGTGGGGGGCTTTCTGCTTAGGCAGGCTCTTAACTCATGTCCTAGAAGGGCCTTTTAAAGTAACGTGGTATGTTTTTAATTGTGTTTTGCATTGTGTTATTGACAGGCTTGCCTATTTAATTGGCCACAATTAGATTGTATCTGTGCTTTGTTTTAACTTGCAAGTCACTCCGGGTCCTGTGTGGGGGAAAGGCAGCGTATGCATTAAATAAATAAGCAAACAAATCAAACTGGGTTTTGTGATATTCTTTTGTACCTCGCAGGCCAAACCAGCGATGTCTCTAAAGAGCCACGCACGGGGTGTTCCGTCTTGATAGGCTTCCCTCCCGAGCACGGCTATTCATTGCCATGAGCCTGGTCAGAATGAAAGGCATTCCCGGCCCCCGCTGCCTGTCTCCGGGAGGGCAGGTGTTTGGCTCTGAGGGACTTTGCATTGTGACTTTTGTGTAGCGAGGTGGGGAGTTAAGACTGTCCCCTACAGCAAAAAACAACAATCCGCACTTAGAAAGGCGAACCTGGGAGACCCCCTGGAGTCAACTACAAGTAGGTGTCCACCCTCTTCGTCTAATTTATGACAACAGAGATGTGGTAGAACAAGCCCCACTCAAGAAGAGCTTGAAGCCGATCAGAGGCTGAGTGCAAAGGCAGCTAGGCTTGGCCTCGGGGGCGCTTGGCTTTCTGATAGGACCGGTTGAGTAGAAAATTGCAGGTCTGGGAGGAAAAGCTTGACGGAGTGATCTGTCACATAGGCAGGTGGAAGGTTCAGAGGTGACCCTTCACCTAGATATCAATAGATAATTGCAATAGGCTCTCTCTCTCTCTCTCTCTCTCTCTCTCTCTCTCTCTCTCTCTTTCTGTCTCCCCGTGGCCAGGTAGACGTTTGAATGAGCATCACGTGCATTTCAACTTCTTTTATTTCTTGGAAGCTCACACGTTGGGTGGGCCAACCATACCTGGGATGCTTGCATTGAACTGGAATGCATTTCTCCTACGAAACAAATATAGAAGTGCCATTTGCCATATGCATGCTATCAATCGGTCTGATCTTAAAAGTTAAATGGGTTCAGTCCTGCTTACTCCTTGGATGGGAGTCTGCCAAGGTCGACTCTACTGGGTAATGCAAGGCAATATTGCAGAGGAAGGAACCTGCAACCTGTATTCCTCACCTAAGAGCATCCTTTGAGATTCATTGGGTTACCATAGGTGGATAGACAAACTGAAGGCACATACCCACACACACTCAGGACTGGTCATGCTGGTATCTTCCCTACCTCGTATCATTGGCATACTATCTCATAAGATTTGAGCCTATCTCAGAGGGTTGCTGTGAATAGAATAAAGGGATAACTTGTTAGATGATCACACAGCAACTGAAAGAATATAAGACTACACAGAAACACACACACACACTTGAATACGTGTGTCTCTATGCACTCACAAACTGGCTCGCATCCTTTTCAACCTCCATATCCACAGTTGATACATTCCAAGACACACAATATAAGTTTATGGTTATGTATATGTGTGTGTGTGTGTATCTCTAGGCATTACTTCGCGAACGAAGATTCAGGAAGGACTCATCCCACGCTTTTTACAAGCGCGCTGATGACTAAAAAGGCCAATCTGAGATAGGCAAGTTCGGTTGCAGAAAGCACAGCAGAAAGTCTCCTTGGGTGATGTTGTTTCCAAGTTGCGGTTCTTTCTGCGTTGCCGTTTCTCTTCGAGACCCATTCGGCATGTCTTCTCGAAAGAGGTTGCAGCATTGTGGATAGTGCATCTCCATGCCTCCCGATGTGAGACCAGGGTGGACCATTGTTGGTGATCAACCTGGCCGAGCCTGAGATGTTGTTTCAGGGAGTCCTTATATCTCTTTGGGGGAGAGAGAGAGAGAGAGAGACTAGCTGGCACAGCTCTGCCTGTGGATAGATAACTCAAATCATGGATAATAGCAAATCCTATATTTTGACTATCCTTGGGCCGGAAGTATACAATAAAATTGCACCAGAAGAGATAGAAAGGCCCACAAACCCTTTCATTGGTTGGGGTTATTTTTCAAGTTTGGATAAATGAAATCATGAATACTGAATTTGTGGATAAGAGGATCGTACTGTATTTTGTGATGAACATTTGCAGCTTATCCTGGAAACATATGTCAAAAGGAGGGCTCAATCCAGTTTTCCTTCATTTCTTTATATCACTCAGAGCAAACAAGGTGAGTGAATCTGGCCTCTTTCTCTGTATTTTTCATGGCTCCAATTTGGCTTGCAGCTTCCGCTTGGCAAACCCAACAAGAGGACCGTAGCCTTTGACCCTTGGAGATGCAGGGGGGTCTCTTGTTCCACATAATGTGCGCATCTTCATTCGCCGAGTGTGCTGCCGGTGCCCCGGAGAAGGAATCCGCCCATTCAGGAGACTTGGCAGGTGCGACCATCTTGGGGAGCCGCTCCCAATGGCCTATTCTCTTCCTTAAACCCAACTATTCAAATATCTCGCAAGCCTTTGGGGAGCAATTTCCAAGTGCATAAAAGGCTGTGAGGAACTTGCCTCCTGCTAAAGGTCAATAGGAACCAAGAGCTTAACTCCAATTTGTGCTTTCTCAAACCCTTGTTCACAAGCGAGTAAAGTATCAGAAGGCAATGTAACATGGCACTAATGCAGTGGCTAGGAAAATAAAACAATTACTTTTACATTGTTAAGTTGAGCAGGGGGTTACTCATTTCCTACTCTATTCTTGCCTAATCCCACACATATTACCATGGCATTTGCCCGAACAGCTTCAGTCCCCTATTCATCGTTATGCTGAAGAGTTTTGCTTGCAACACTTAATACATCCACAAAAAGCAACAAGTTTGGGACTAATGTTACCTCCAATTTTACTCCATTGGTTTCAGGCATGTTACTTCTTCCTACAAGTTGAAGCAGAAGACCAAAGGTAGCCAATCAGTTCCTTGGACTGTGTTTAATTTCCTACACTTATTTTCACTTATTATGTATCCCAGGATGAAGTTGGTGGTCTCGCATCTAAGCACAGGCCAGGTTAAGAGATGACGCACCATATAAGAGCATCAGAACAGGGCAGTCTGGGAATGGTTGGGGTGGCTGGTCAGTGGTGCCAAACTGCATCCCTTCCCCCCTCCACCCAAATTTTTAGTCAGCCTTCCAAATTCACTGGAATTAGGAGTATAAATATTGAAATTACCCGAGGGAAAAAAATCTCTAGAACTCTCCAGGGACATCATCCCATGCAGTCTTGTATCCGTTTCCATGTGCTTTAGAAATGGAGTCCCACAGAGGTCATCACATGACATAAGGGCACTTCCAGTGGGACTCTGTTCCCAAAGTGCATGGAAAGAGAGCCCAGTATACATTTTCAGGACTTGGGTACTACCCAACTCCAAACTTCCAAACACAAGGACAAATGGAGAAAGGATGGGAAAAGGACACGGGATGGCTGGCTGTCAGAGACTGATGCCCGTGGCCCCAGCTTTGGCCAGCGGGATCCAGATATCTGACACTTTATTTACATTCCGATCGGCATGAGAACCTACCGGCTGTTCCCGCTCATTCCTTGCTTGGCACGCTTTGGAAAAGGCGCAATTCTTGGATTTGAACTGCAGGGGGAAGCCTATATAATCCGGGTTCCGTTGGGAGGGAAGACTTTCGGCTTTGCCTTTGTTTGAATCCCATAGCAAAGCTTGCTGTGATTTACCAGAGGCGTCTGTGTGATCATTTGTGGTCAGCTGTGGTGAGCTGATAGCTGGACACCCCAGAAAATGGACCTTGACGGGAGGGAGTGAAGTAAGACGGTTCTTCCTGCTCTTCCTTCCTTCCTTGCCACTAATGGGATGAGGTTCTAGGTATGCAAGTGCGTTTTTGTCAGAAGTTCACCATAGAATTGGTCAGACAAAAGTTCACCATAGAGTCACACTGGGTGATATCTAGAGAGACCATATTTTATTTATTTATTTATTTATTTATTTATTGTTGGGCTTCTATGCCGCCACTCCCGGGAGGCTTGGGGTGGCTCACAAGCGCCGAATAAAACAGCAGAGTAAAGCAATTTAAAACACAGCAGAAAAACACCATATAAAACCAACAAATTAAAAGCCTGATGTGAAAAGCACAACACAGCAGGCACCAGAAATTACAAATACAATGGCGTGCCTAAGCAAAAACCTACAGGCCAAAGGCCTGCTGAAATAAGTAGGTCTTGCAAGCCCACCTAAAAGGCAGAAGATCCTGGGTGGCACGCGTTTCAGCAGGGAGGGCATTCCATAGTGTGGGCGCAATCACAGAGAATGCCCTCCTACGGGTGGCTGTTAGTTTGGCGGACTTCGCAGAGGGGACATCCAAGAGGTTAGTACCTTCCGACCGGAGTGATCTCGTAGGGCAATATGGGGAGAGGCGGTCCCTCAGATACGCTGGCCCCAGGCCGTGCAAGGCCTTGAAGTTAATTGGAAGCCAGTGCAGATCCTGCAAGGTAGGTGTTATGTGACTACCAGCTGGCGTACCAGACAGGAGTCGGGCGGCAGTGTTCTGCACCAGCTTGAGCTTCCGGGTCACCAACAGAGGAAGGCCAACGTAGAGTGTGTTACAGTAGTCCAGTCTCGAGATGACCGTGGCTTGGATCACCGTGGCCAGGTCATTCTGGGATAGATAGGGGGCCAGCCGCCTCGCCTGTTTGAGATGGGAAAAAGCAGACTTGCTGGCCATGGAGACCTGGGTCTCCATGGTCAATTGGGAGTCCAAGTGAACTCCCAAGCTCTTTACAGAAGGCGATGGGCATAACACCACACCGTCCAGGGTCGGAAGCTGGACATCCCCATCACCCGGACGGCCCAGCCACAAGATCTCCGTCTTCGCCGGATTCACCCTCAACCTACTGGCTCGCAGCCATCCAGTAACGGCTTCGAGGCAGCGCTGGAAATTATCGGGGACGGATCCCAGCCTGCCCTCCATCCTCAGAATGAGCTGGGTGTCATCAGCGTACTGGTGGCACTCAAGCCCAAAACTCCATACCAGCTGTGCAAGCGGCTGCATGTAGATGTTAAATAACAGAGGGGAGAGGATGGCCCCCTGAGGGACTCCACAAACTAATGGGGAGCCCTCGGAGACCACCTCACCCCTCCTCACACACTGAGACCGATGGTGGAGGAAGGAGGTCAGCCATTTCAGGGCTGTCCCCCTCACTCCAGCCATGGCTAGGCGGTGGGTCAAGTGATTGTGGCCGACCGTGTCAAATGCTGCCGTGAGGTCCAATAACACAAGCAGCGCAGACCCGCCTTGGTCGAGCTGGCGGCGGAGTTGGTCTGTGATGGAGACCAGGACCGTCTCTGTCCCATGCCCTGAACGGAAGCCGGACTGGAAGGGGTCAAGCCATGTTGCATCATCTAAGAAGGACTGCAACTGCTCCATTGCTGCCCTCTCAACCACCTTCCCCAGGTATGAAAGATTCGACACTGGTCGGTAGTTGGAGGGAACCGCAGGGTCTAATGACGGTTTCTTCAGCAATGGAGCTACCACAATCTTATCAACAGCATCTGTGTCCAGTGGCCGAAACCGGCCGAGGGTGGGCCCAGCGGAGGGCCACGGAGTCTCGAGCTCCCTATTAACCAAATCCACAAAGAATCAAATCTGCAAAAGTTAAACCTGCAAATGAGGACAGCCCACAAAAATCCCAGAAGAGCTGCATAAGTGGTTGTGTAACATGATGGCCAAGCTGTTTTGTGTCGAAAGCTCTTTGGTTTTCCTAACTTCATCACAGCCCATTTCCAATTCTCCGGAATGAGAGGGAGCGAGTAGTCTTCCGTAGTTCTAGGACTGCCATGCAGAGCAAATAGATGCCGTACAAAATTTACTTATGTGCCAGTCTGGCCAAAATGATTTTTTGAAAGCTTCTTGTTATTTGCGTCCAATGCGCCGCCAAGTTCTCCCTCCGCTGCCCTGCCTCGGCCAACGTGCCAGCTCTTCTAGGAAACCAGAGAGAAAAGCCCATGCTTGCCACCCCTTCATGCTTGCAACACAAAAGGAGAAGAATGTGCTAAATGTAGCATTATTTGGCAGGTCAGGCAGGGCACCACTGTACTCATTTTCCCACAATCTCCGCTCATTAGCATCGAGTTCCCCCATTGTGAAGGGTTTTGGCCGGTTTCGCTCAAGGAGGAGGAGGGGGAGGGTGCGTATAATGTGCAAACCTGGCAGCAACCTTTAAAGCAAGATCCCTGAAATAAAATGGAAATATTGACTGGGGTTGGTCACTTTGAGGATTTTTAATGGGGCGCTGGGGATTCCCCAAGACTTACTTTTAGGGGATGTTTAGTTTATGAACACTTTTGACTACCGAGCTGAGATATAAAGGCCTCTCTCTTAAGAGCCCCGAAGGCTGCAAAATGCCTCCATGGGAAGCGGCCCCGGGTTTCACGAGAAAGGCAGCATAGAAATCGATTGACATCAAGTTAAATAGACACGTTATATTTCAAGAAACCTAGGAACCTGATCTTTTAAAAGAGGTCGTCCTCTTTCATTTCGCAATTTACAGAGTACGGACTCATCTTAAAGAAAATTCAATTTTTTTTATCCTTGTGGTTTTATTGCTGTTGTAGATTTGTTGTTTTATTGTGGTGCTTGATGTAAGCCGCCCCGAGCCGGCTGGGAGTGGCGGGCAATAAATCTAACAAATAAATAACAAATAAATAATGTGGCCGGGAATGTGGCGCAGCTGGCTGGGTGTCAGCTGCATAAGATCTCTACTGACCAGAAGGTCATGAGTTCGAGGCCTGCCTGGGTCGAGGTGGGCTCTCGACCTATCGTGTAGCCTGTTGTCGACCTTTGCAACCCAAAAGACAGTTGCATCTGTAAAGTAAGAAATAAAAGTACCACTTAGTGGGAAGGCTAAATTTAACTGATTTACGAGGCCATTAAAAAAATCTCCAGTAAACACGCTGAGGAATGAAGGAGTGCTATAGCTCCCCCTGGTGGCCAGATATTAAATTGCCTCTGTCTGTCTTGTGTGTTTGTGTGTCTAAATGTAATGTGTACATTGTAATCCGCCCTGAGTCCCCTGCGGGGTGAGAAGGGCGGAATAGAAATGAAGTAAATAAACAAACAAACAAACAAATAAATAAAAACAATGTGCCAGTTGTTCCATATTTCTTAAAGTAGTTGTTGCGTTACAACGTCACAATTACGTCTCAGAATCTTTCCAGATTAAGAAAACCTTGAACCAGTAGATTGTACCTTCTGATTGGGCACTTAAGTTTTAATACATATGTCAGGCATTAAACAATGGTTCCATAATGTGCAGCAGTACATTAAACAGCGGTTCCATGGTGAAGTAGCAAATATTCTCCTATCACCTCTACCTTACTGATTCTTTTGGTCAAATATCCTGGCGTATATAACCTTCTATTTGATCCTCCCTCCTAAAGCCGTCGTGCCGGCCTGAAAAGGGCAATTTCGGTCGCTTCTGAGGCCGGCATGGTGGCTTTAGGAGGGAGGGAGGAGCCGTGGGGAGGCCGTGCCCTTGGGGCCACTGCCGCGCGTGCGCAGCTTCGGCTCCGGGGGTGAGGCTTTCCTTCCTCCTCCTCCTCCTCGTGCCGGCGAGGAGGCGGGGGCGGAGCCTGGGGTGGGGCGGGGGCGGAGCTGGGGCAGGGGCAGAGCCTTTGGCCTAGGGTGCCAAAAGGCCATGATCCGGGCTTGGGTTAAGAACCTCTGGGCTAGGAAGTGCCAATGTGTGTTTGGGACAGTCCTGCTGGTGTTCCATTGCACATTTTTACAATTCTCTTTCTTTGCACCATTGCTACATAGCCAAGTATACATGATGTATATACCACGATCGACTATATTTCCCAGAATCCCCAGCCAGAATAGCCAGCTGGTAATTTTTAGGAGCCGTAACAGCCGAAACTAAATTTTCCAAGCTGTGTTCAGGCTGTGACTTGAGATTCATGTTCCACTTGCTCCCACAGGCCTGGGACATCAAAATAATTATTTCACTGGAATTAAGGCATTGTATAACAAGAAAGACAAAATTCAATCCTCCGCAGAAGGCCACAGACCTTTGGCAGGCACTCTGTAATTCAATTCACTTGGTCCTTTTCTATAAGAATTTGCACTGAAGAACATTTTAGTAAAAGGACACAACAGTGTGATTACTTTCCATGTGGCAATGATGATGATGGGTTGTTGGTTTGGATAGAGTGTCAGGCAGGTAACTTCCCATACAAATGCGCCTGCAATTACTGTGCTAATTTAATATTAAGCAACTGGCTTGTTAAATGGGAGGCAGTCTCATTATGCCTCGGCAACTAAATTCTAATTCATTTAAGGGGAAAGCGTCAGGAAAGAGTGCTGAAGTTGTAAAGCAGAAGAAAGCCGCTGTTTATGGTGGGTTTAAAACCGCCTTCCTTTAAAGTCCTCTGCAATCACACAACAATAGGGCCATTATGCCTAAAGCAGTCAGGATGTTCTCCATAGGCGCCCCCCCCCCTCCCCACCTACTGCCCCCCACACATAATCTGTCAAATACCTTCTAGTTCATAGCAAAAATACCAATGTAACAATCCATTAAAGCAAAGAGTTAGGTTTTCAGGTGACAGAATGTGGTACCACAAGTATGTGTGTTTGTGTGTGTGTGCGTGTGAAGGTCTCACTCCTTAGCTGTTTGTGTTCAGCTAGCTATCTGAAAAGCCCGTGAGAGCCTGTGTGTGCCAGTGCTTTTCTGTTCGAGCATAGGGCTCTTTTTTCCCAGAAAGCCAAGAATTGGCAACACCAACAGGGTGCTCATTATATACTCACGATAACCTCACGATAACCTGCAGGCTCAATCTGGTAGGCTGGATACTACGTTGGGTCCACGTAAAGCTATCCCTGATGTTGGAGACAGTTCTTTCAACCCAGCTACACCAAACGGCCACCCTAGTTGTCCCTTCTGGCCCTGTGTCACTAGGGTTCCTAGCTGTGTCACATTACCTACTTTTAGGTTGAGTGCCAGGAAGAAGATAGTTGCCATCATCATCATCATCATCATCATCATCATCAGTTTCTCATTTGTCAATCGCCCTTCTTTAAAATGCTGCAGGCGATTTACATAAAACAATTGCATTAAAACATAATCAATACCAAATAGACTTCATTAAACATTAAAAGCTCTGCTAAAAAGCCAGGCCTTGCGTGCCTGAGCAAAGGGCCGCGAGTCATGCATGGCCCTCAAGTGGGGAGGCAAGGAGTCCCACAAGACAGGGGCAGAGGTGGAGAAGGCCCTGAGTCTTGTGCTCTCGAGGCATACTTCTCTGGGGCCTGGAACATGCAGTAAGTTTAGTTGGAGGAGTCGTGGCGACCACTGGCAGCAAAGAGGGGAGAGGCGGTCTCTGAGATGTGCCGGCCCCTGACCATGAAGCGCCTTAAAGGTCAGAACCAACAACTTAAACAGGGCCCGGAATTGCATTGGAAGCCGGTGCAAGTGTCACAGAGTTGGAGTCATGTGGCATCTCAAAGGCGTTTTTGCAAGTAACCTGGCAGCCACATTCTGAATAATGCGGATCCTCCGAGTAGTCGAAAAGGGAAGGCCAACATACAAGGCATTACAATAATCCAGTCTAGATGTGACCGTCGCATGGATGATTGTAGCCAAGGCTTCCTCTGAGAGGTAAGGTGCCAGCTGTCTCGCCTGCCGGAGATGGGAAAAGGCCTGCTTACTCACATGAGCGATCTGGGCCTCCAGAGTCAACTGTGAATCCAGGACGACAACCAAGCTCTTAACAGTGGAAGATGGATGAAGGGGGGCACCATCGAAGTTGGGCAGGGAGGGCGCCACTCCAGGCGGGCAGCCAGGCCACAAAATCTCAGTCTTAGTAGGATTCACCTTCAACCTACTGGCATGCAGCCATCTCGATACAGCCTCAAGGCATAAGGTGAAATTGTCTGGTGTTGAGGTGACTCCAGGCTCCAGCCGTAGAAGCAGCTGGGTATCATCTGCATATTGGTGGCTGGGTACCCCCATATCAAGGGGGGGGCGGAATAGGGAAGTGCTGCCACATGTCCTCAGGCTGTGGAGTTTGAGGAATGCTGGAGGGCAGTCAGGAAAGTTTTGCCCAGTTGCACTTGGGAACGGGCCCAATGGTACGTAGTTTTGGGCTGGTGTGCCATCAGTACGCTGATGACACCCAGCTTATCTTGAAGATGGAGGGCAGCCTCGAATCCGTACCCGATAATTTCCATCATTGCCTTGAGGCCGTCACTGGATGGCTACGAGCCAGTAGGTTGAAGGTGAATCCGGCAAAGACGGAGATCCTGTGGCTGGGTCCTCCGGGCTGTAGGGATGTTCAGCTTCCAACCCTGGACGGCGTGACATTATGTCCGTCGCCCTCTGTTAAGAGCTTAGGAGTAACCCTGGACCCCCTGTTGTCGATGGAGGCCCACGTCTCCAGCGTCAGCAGGGGTAGCATTTTTTCCATCTTCGCCAGGCGAGGAGCTGGCCCCTATTTGTCCCAGCGCGACTTAGCCACAGTGATCCTAGCCACAGTCATCTCTCGAGGCTGGACTACTGTAACGCTCTTTACATTGGCCTTCCTCTGTCGGTAATCCGGAGACTCAAGCTGGTGCAGAACGCTGCAGCGCGACTCCTGGCAGGGGTCCCGATTGGCCACCACATCGCGCCAATCCTGCGCGAACTGCACTGGCTCCCAATTGAATGCCGGATTGCCTTCAAAGTGTTAGTCCTGACTTTTAAGGCCTTACATGGTCTGGGGCCAGTGTACCTGCGGGACCGCCTCCCCCATACCATCCCCACCAGATCACTGCGCTCCGAATAGATAAACAACCAGGACATCCCACATGTGAGGACCTACAATCTCTCCGCAACCCGCCGCCCGGCTTACTCTGTTGCAGCCCCTACCAAGTGGAACGCACTGCCCGCCCGCATCCGTGCCACCCAGCGCCTCCGCCCGGTCAGGAGAGCAGTCAAGACATTGCTGATCCAACAAGCCTTCGGAGTTAGCTAAACTGTGCTCGCGCCGCCTGGCTGTCAGCCCTGCGACTCCATTTGTTGTTTCAACTGTTCTAATTGTAATTCCATCTTAATGGTATTACTGTGGTTTTTGAGTTATCTGACAATTGTATTTTACGAACTGTTGTAAGTCGCCCCGAGCCGTTGGGGGGGGGCGACAGACAAATGCGAAATAATAAATAATAAATAAATAAATAAAAATATAGTGTACAGGACTGATCTAGGCTAACTTGGGGCAAAGCTATGGGGCTGATCCATTTCTACACCAACAGAGATGGTGGGCCTAGATGTGCTCTTATATTATACTACTCATAAGCTCCGGCCAAGATGATTGAACGTAAAGAACCATGGGGACGGCAGTCAAGCGTCTAAAGGAGGGGCAGGAAACGGTAAGGAACTAAAGGGCCATGTCGGCTCTCCAGAAGGAAATTGAGAGCAACAATTTCCCCCAACAAAATAAATCATATTTTTTCTGCTCCAAAGTGCCCGCGAAACAGCAAAAATACATGATATATTTATTTAATTATTTATTAATCATTTTAATATACCGCTCCTTCCAGCAGGCTCGGGGCGGTTTACACAGTACATATAAAACAATCACAACACAATTTAATACAACAGTACTAAAAGCATAAAAGACATAAAAGCATAAAAACACATCAACAATGTAAGAGCAAGCAACTGCAGGGCAACTGCCGTTTAATTCTAGGCTTGGCATATATATCTTAAATTAATGCTTTTTTAAATCCATGAAACAGCGAGTCCGCAATAAGCGAACTGTGAAGTATCAGCTCACTATAGCCACTCCTAAATGAAGACACAGAACGCCATCTGGAATCACTAGGGATTTTACTATAGGAATCAATCATGCAAAAACCTAGGAGTGTTGGTACAGATCAGGACACTCCCTTAAATACCTTCCCCCACATTCAAAGGCACATATTCCCCGCTTCATGCAAAATTTATTTATTTATTTATTTACTTTACTTACATTCTGCTCTTCTCACCCCGAAGGGGACTCAGAGCGGATTACAGGTACACATGGATGGGAGTGACAGCAGATAAGTCCAAACAAATAAAATAAATTTTGAAAAAAAATATAGACGCACAGAGGCAAACTTCTGGCCACCAGGGGGAGCTGACGCACTCCTAATCTCTCAGCGTTTTCCAGCGTCCCTTTGTTGTTCCTTCCGCATTTCTCAGCGTTCCTGGAGTTCTTTAATGGCCTCATAAATCAGTCAAAATTTTCCTTCCCACTTAATGTGGTACCTTTATCTCCTATATTTAACAAATGAAACTGTCTTTCGGGCTGCAAAGGTCGACAGCAGGCTACACTTAAGGTCGAGCACCCACCTCGACCCAGGCAGGCCTCGAACTCATGACCTACTGGTCAGAGAGATCTTATGCAGCTGACACTTAGCCAGCTGCGCCACATTCCCGATGCATATTTCCCCGCCAGTTTCAAGGACCCAATCTATATAGCGGAGCATCTTTTTGGATGTCCATTTGAAGCTTGGGAAAGATGAAGCCAGGAACAGAAAAAGTGCAATGACAGACAGGGGATGAATTGTAACTGTCCCTGCCAAATCGGAAAGTTGCATTTCATGGGAACTCACAAAAAATAGTTGGTGGGTTTTTTTGTTTTTGTTTTGTTAAGGGGTTTTTTTTTTGCATTCGTGATCTAGAGGGTGTCAGGAAACAGGAACACATATATTCAGTTTTGTCAGTTGGAGAAGGCTCCAGACCTTTGTGTACACCTGTATGTTTCTGGTGAACAAGAGATGTAACGCTGTGGCCCAAACAAGAGACATAATTGCATCTTTGCAGTATATATATTAGGCATGAGAAAAAAGTTATGAAAATGAAATGATTCGTAAGAAATTCGTAAGAAATGCTACTTTTGAGTATTTCCACACCTGGAACGCCAACCAGGAAGTGGACTTTCTTTATAGAACTTGGGGCCAGGATTTTCTTAAGTGTCGTTATTAGGTCGTGGGGGGCACCCTCCTTCTCTCTCACCACCCTCCGCCTCCCTTGCCAATAAGTATTATGGCAAGGCAAGCCCTAAACTTCGCTCCTTCTTTCGGCTGGAAGCCTGGAAAAAATGTAAACAGAGAGGTTTACTCAGAGTAAATCTGCAAAGGAGGGCACTTTGGATGAAGGCCCTCCTTTGTGGATTTACTTCTGAATAAACCTCTGTTTACATTTTTTCCAGGCTTCCCTGCCTCTCCTGCCTGCCAGGATCTAAAGCATCAAAGAGTATTGGGGTGAGAAACCAACCTAATGTATAATAGAATGAATGCTGCTGTAAGTGCCTAATATTATAAGTAATCCAACTGGTCATATACCTACATTCCATGCACATGCAATAATACAGCAGTAATAACAATGGGTATAAGAAGAGGTAAAATTCAAACCGAAGTATTCTGACTGTGGTCCCTCCTCAAACTGCAAAAGGCTCTTCTCTATATGAGCGGAAAAGGCAAAACCCCGGCACAGCGTTTGCTGCCTGGGTGCACACACATACATATTCTTGGGGGGTTGCTGCAGAATCCCGGGCTCATAGAGAAGATTTTTGGAAAATTTTTGGAAATTTTTTTGTAAGTCTTTCTTTTACTAATAAAAAAATCCCCCCCATTTGATTTTAGAATCGCCATTTTTGGGTTCGAAACCATGCCTTATATATATATATATATATATATATATATATAGAGAGAGAGAGAGAGAGAGAGAGGAGAGAGGAGAGAGAGAGGAGAGAGAGAGAGAGAGAGAGAGAGAGAGAGAGAGAGCATTCGTTGGGGAATCTAACAAAAATAGATCATGTGTGTGTTTTGCATTGAAGGGGGCAAATTTAACTAACATACTGAATAAAATATCTTATTTGAAATTGCTATTTGCACTGAGAGAAAACCTCCCCTTGGCACCAAATGGGAAAGTGCCACCAGCCCAACAGTGCCCTTCATTATACCCTATTAATTTATGCTGAATACATACACAACGGTTATGGCTTTTCTCCAATCCAGAAAACACAGCAGAAAGGACAACCGATAACAGAGAACGCCCCGAATAAAGTCCGTTAGTCATGTATGTTCAGAAGGCAGACCTGTGAATAATCAATAGTATCAGGACCAGATTCGAAAAGAGCATGTCTGTTGTTTATAAGCAACAATAGAAATATTTAACAAATACGACACTTCATTGAGTTGTAAATCAAATAAAAGGAAAGAAATCTGAGCATAACAGATATAATGCAGAGAGGAGAAATATCACTAAACAGTCTGAAATGGCAAGACTCTGATCCAAGACCGGACAAAGACATTTTGGTACCTGAAGAAGAAGAAAGAAGAACATATTGCAAGGGAGCAAACTTGTTTTCTGCTGCTCTAGTGCAATGGATTCAAATTGGGGGTTGTTTGATTGTTTATTCCTGCATGGCAATGGGTTGGATTAGATGGTTCTTGTCGTCCCTTCCAATTCTAAGAATCTGTGGCTTTCCTTTCCTCGTGTCATGTTGGTTCTGATTTCAGTCATAATTCCAAAACAGCATCCTACCGATTGATTACCCTCAAAGTGATGGTTCTTACCTTTAAGGCCTTATATGGGCTAGGACCGGTGTATTTGCGGGACCGCCTCACCCCCTAACCAACCCCAGAGATCACTTCGCTCAGAGGACCAAGATCTATTGGAAGTCCCTAGTTTTAAGACTTTTCACTTAACAGCGACTAGGTGTAGCGCCTTTGCGGTCGTGGCGCCACCCTTCTGGAACACCTAACCTTGGGAAGTTCACGCCTTGCGGGATTTACCAACTATCTGTAGAGTGTGTAAGACACACCTGTTTCGGCAGGCATTTGAACCCCAGAGCTGGTTAAGCGCTGCTGGGCCAGGAGGCATTCCAGCTCCCTTCAAAGGGAGGGTGGAATAAGATGGTGCTCACCTCTGAAACCATCATTTTATCCAACAGTGATCAGAATCACCAAGATTCCTGTGTCGTTAGGTGCATCTACACTGCAAAATGTCTACCATTTGAAATTACCTTAACTGCCATGGGCCAATGCTATAGTATTATGGTAACTGTGGTTTTACAAAGGGTGTCGGTACCTCTTCAAACCACAAATCACAGAATCCCATAGCAATGAGTCATGGCAGTTAAGGTGGTGTCAAGCTGCATTCATTCTACAATATAGATGTAGCCACTAAGAACCCTGAACAGACATATTACCAGCCCAAAATGTCTGCCGTCCTAGGCAGAGAAACCTTCCAAGGCAGAGACACCAAACTTGGCAACAAAAATAGGCCTCAGGCAAGGAAGGTTTATAGCAAAAAAAACTTTCCCCACCAAAACATAGAAGGCCCCTGTGGAGATTTGACGTTAACTTGTATTTCGCTGCCACCATTAATTTATTTAGGCTTGACCATTGACTTGTAAAGAGTGGTGAGGAGACTGGTAATCCAAATGAAGTCACGGGGAGAGAGTTTTGAATCAAAACTTAAATAGTTTATTTCACACAACTGGGCACAAAACTTGGTTTGATACTTAATATAACTCTTCCGAAGAGGCACGACTTAAAAAGGTTACAAAGTTCTATTTGTAACTAATACACAGTTGCAATGTTTAACTATTGCTATTACTTAGACCAGCGTCTAGCAATCTCAAACATACAGGCACTTTTGCCTTCTAAAGGCACCTTGCCTCTATCTAGCCCTCAGGCTTTACACAAAACAGATTCCC